>JABXWE010005725.1:0-57089 GCA_014611495.1 Limonius californicus | reverse complement strand
GGAAAATTAGCAATCTGATGATACCAAATTTATAAACCTTTATAATAAATGTTTTAAAATTCAAATTTTAACAAAAATTTACAATAGAGCTTTTAAACCATTAAAAACAATTAACTAATCCTTCATTAACCCCAAATATAAACATTAACATCATCAAAATCAGTTAATAACATAATAATAAGCAATAAATGAAATCTAACCTCCAAATATGTGACTTTCATTCAAACTCAAAAATTCTTATATCAAACTGTTATTTACCTAAATAAAAGTATCCAAAAACCTTCCTCTAATAAAACATAAACTATTAACAATAATCAAAAATCTTACATTCTTATTTTAACCTTAACATATGCAATTTTACAATGTTCATATGACAATATTAAGAATATTAACTTTACAGGGCCCCATCATTACTATGGATACACCAATTCATCATCAAAATGGAAAACAGAAGTCCCCACAACTGTCCACTCACTAATCTTCACTGAAAAGACCATTCCAACACGACACAGAGTACATCGTAGAATACTACGAAAGCTCGGAATATACCTTTTTATGTTATAAAGTTTAAATTTATGAAATATGATAACAATAACCTCCTGCAGAGCATGATATTGATTGCAAATAAGCTAATTAATCTTAATTTTAGTCATAATCTGAATTATTAACAGCAAAAACAATATCCTTTCAACATGATCGAAGCATCACGTAGACAAACTAGATTATATAGGGTAAATAACACAGCAATATATATATTTGCGAGTTACATTATATATACAATATAGAACATACCTATATAATAATTGTACATCACACAGTACGTCTCTCGAATCCCCTTTTCCATTTGTCTCTATCTCTCCAGCCTTCTTCTCCCAGATGTCTTGCTGCCATGGACTCCCGTACACCCTCAATCCAAGTTCGACACGGTCTTCCTCTTTTCCTTCTTTGAGGTGGTCTCCATTTAATATTTTTTGCGGCCATCTCTCCTCTTCCATCCTTTGGACATGCCCGTACCACTTAAATCTTTTCTCCTCTATATTATCCATAATTGTTTCTTCTACACCCATCCTTCTTTTAATTTCAATATTTGGTATTTCATCCAGTTCCGTTAAGCTACAACTTCACTTCCAGTACATCATTTCTGTTGCTGTTATTGTCTCCGTATTTCTTTATGTGATTTCCCATGCTTCACTCCCATACGTTGCTATACTCTGCACAGTCACGTCATATATCATTCTCTTTGTTTTGATAGATATGCTCTTTGACCATAGTATCGGATGTTATTGTCTTATTGTTATTTTTTATTTCTTTTTTTTATTTCTCTCCGCTACTTCCGGAGCTTGTGAAAGTTGTTACTAAATATTTAAATTTGTTTACATGTTTCGAGATCATGTCGTTCTGCTCCTACTACCATACAGTGTGGTTTTTCTGTATTGACCTGCAATCCCCATTTCGCATACTCCGTTTTTAACTTTTTAAGCATGTAATTCATATTTATGCTGCCTTCGGAGAACAACACCTAATCATCTGCAAAGTGCAGTGAGTATAGATACTCACACTGAATTTGTATGCCCACGTTTCTGCAATGACGATAATTTTTATAGTAGTGATATAAAGCAAAGCAAATTTTTGACATAGCAATTAAAATTTTCCCAGTCCTGAAATATCTTATATTGAATACGGGGTCTGTGATGAAAAAATGTGTACTCTTGATATGATAACTAGAACTCTCTGTTATTTATAACTACAAAACCACTGCGTCATAAACGTTACAATACCAGAATTCCAATAATGGAATACAACAATGAATTACTGCTTTGTTAGTCTAAATTTACATACAGCTATGCGAAAATCTTTCAGGCAAATTAAATAATTACGAAACAACCCGCTTCAAACCCACGCATTAAAATGCGTTCATCGCATTAAGCATCGCCAAATTAATTTCATTTGATTGGACTGGTTGAAAATTACAATTCGCGAAAAGAAATTAAGAGTCCATTCACTGGTTTTAAATCTGCGTTGTGTATTCGACATCCAGTTTAAATGTCCCATTGGAAATCTAAAAAACATGTTCATTTCTGTAAGCTAACCGGAATTAATTCAGAAAGGGTTTAATTTGGACGTATTTCCCCGAAAAGTTACTGAAAACTCGTTAAGTCGACGGAATCGTTTCTTATCGAACCCTAACCAAATTTTATTAAAACATCTAAGCCAGACATTTTCTCATGGAATTTATAGACGTATTCGGAAATATTATCTGTGTAGTAAACAATAGGTCTTCTTTGGGGAACTATGAGGCTTTAAGCGGTGCGGCTTTAATCATTAACTCAAGTAGCGTGAACGGATGCCGGAAACTGCCAAGGAACATTTGGAATTAGGACCCGGCTACACAATCGTTCTGAAATTATTTTCTTTTCTCGAAAAGGCAGTCGACGCATTTACACCCACACTTCTATACTTAGCGATGTAGAAAAACCCAAAGCTTAGTAAATTACTTCGTTTTTATTTGATTCGAACTTTCACTCGGTTTCTGCGGGGGTTGTCCTCAGGAAACTACGTTTATATACGAAATTAGAGAAACTTTGTTAAACCAAAAAATTGTCAACTTGATAAATAATTAACTTTAACATTCCTACTTTATGTTTTTCTGACTGTATAGTAAGGCCACAATATACAATTTGAACATCTGGACTAAACCAAACATATTTCAACCGACCCATTAATTTGTCAACTTACGCTTTCTTTCTATGAACTGAAAGATTAAGATTACGCTATCAACCGACGTATTAATCTGTCAATGTCTGATCACCTTACTTGACACATTAACAGACACTTTTCTGGCAATTGACAACTGGCAATATTTTTACTTTCTCATACCATACGTTTAGAGAAAGTATTGATTTCGTGAAAACCTCTGAATTTCAGATTTTAACAGACATATCATTTTTGATTTTTAAAAAATGTCTGTGAGTATATGTGTATACATGGATACTTGTACACGGTATGATGATGCATGCGATTAGGGATTGAAATAATTGCAATAAGGTATTGAACAATACTGAACAGAATCAGTACCGTAGATACCTCTACTTATATTCCCTTCTTCTCTCTTCTGAATCCAGAAATGTGTATTTTGAAGTGAAATATTGAATACAAATTTAGCATTTTTTTAAACTTTACCTTATGGAAAGTATCTGATCATAGAAACTCTTTCATACTGCCAAATCAACGACATGTAAGACAATTTTTGTGATATGTTATAGACATAGTGATTAATTAATCATTATTCATCCTGCCCAGAGACTATATAACAACTGCGGTATTCGACGGAGTGATAAAAATGTGTTATTTTATTCCTAGGCATTATAAATAATGTTTCGTGATCTCCGGGTAGTGTGATGATAAAGTTACAAAATATTTTTTAACGTTTTTAACATACTACGATGGTCTGAAGGTTTGTTGCCTACAGTAAAATTATGTACCATAATTAAGAATGAAATCAATTATGGACTTAAGTTAAACATTACACAGTTTGTAATACGCATACAGGTAAAATACTAAATTGAAAGCTCTTACTCTTAAAATGGACACAAAAACATTACATCACAGAAAAAATATTTTGCAACTTTAGAGGATATGACATTAATTTGAGAACTTGAAATAGTATTTATAATGCCTACTTGAAGTAATAAATAAACACATTTTTATTTAATTTTTTTTCTCCACTGGGTCCGTCTACCCTTGGGTTCAGAGACTCACACCCAATCGGTGACCTTTCTTCCATGTACCATAGCGTACATGCGCTAACGGGATGTGTATTTTAGTCTTCTAGTTCCATGTGCGGTTGGTTGAATAGGTCTTGTCTTACCAGCCAGCGCACCACAGTTGCATAGAATATGCATTGCGGTTTCTGGTACCTCACTTCAGAGTCTGCACATGAGATCTCCATAAAATTTCTTGATGCTCCTGAGGTGCTCCTTGACAGTCACGTGTTCTGTAAGGAAGTTCGTGAGGATTCTGCGGCTTATCCCAGTTAACATAAACAGTTCTGTGGTTCTGTTTTTGCAAGGTCCGTTAATGAATGCCTTGCTATGGGTTAATCCTGGTGTGTTGGTCCAATAAGTTTTATGTTAGTTGCAAATCCGTTCGCTGATATGGCTACAAATTGCATTTCTTGGTATTCCCAATGCAGGTTCGGGGCCGTAGATCCCTGCCTTACGAGCTCATCCGTTTTTTTTTTGTTTTCAATCCCGCAGAAGAACCCAAAGAAATCTCACAGTGTTCTGGCCTGCCAAGTCATTGAGTTCTTCATAGTATTCTAAGACCAGCCTGGATGAGGTCTTGAAGTTTGAGAGTGCTTTTAGGGCCGCCTGACTGTCAGATAGAATACAGAGAGATGCGCCTACCTGCGTAGGTCCTACTATTGTTTTCTCGTGCACATTGAAGTATCGCGCATATTTCCATCTGAAAGAGGGAAGCATACCTGCCAAGGGAAAAGTTGAGGTTTTGCCTTGGCTTTACACCATGTGCGTTCGTTCCGGCACCTGTCTCAGTTTTTGAACCGGTCTTCTGTGTACCAGATTAGGCTTCCAGGATGGAAGCCTTGTCCGGGTGCTTTCAACACTGTTCGATCCTGGATTTTTACCTCAATGAGTATAGCTGTGAGGTATTATGACGACATCTGGTCCGTTCTCATGTCAAATAGGGCCCCGATTACTATCAATTTATCTCGCGTGTTCTGTAGCTGCAGATAGATTGTACTGTGAATCTGCTGACTTTGAATACGCTCTATAGGAAAAATACATGCGTTTGTGGAATTCGTCAATTTCCTGATCCCTAAGTTTAAAAACCCACCTAAAACAAGGTGTACGCAGAACAGCGATTAATTTTCCAGAGATTACATCAACTTTTTATTTTTACAGTACCAACTTAAGTAACAAATTTGAAAAAATTAAAAAAAAAATGTATACATGTAGTATAGTAACATCATCAAGTCCGATGCGCTATTCCCGTCTGTGTAGCGTAGTGGTAAAGGATTAGCTTTGCAATGCGATCTTCGGGAGTTCGAATCCTCCCTTCTACTATACTTTTTTAAATTATTTTTATATGAAAAATGTTTTATTTCTATAAATCTAACTGTGTTATATGTTCTAAATACATATACCAAAATACATGCATTTTTGGGATTCAGAAGAAACTAAATAATAAAACAGTATTATTTAATTGGTAAATTTGCCGTTACACTTTTAATAATAACAATTAACTCGTTTAACGCATATCATTAACGCAAGTAAAAAAAATTAAAAAATTTGCGAATGAATTATCATCTGTATTCAGAAAGTAACCCAAACGATTATAAAATTATCTCCGCAATATTGAGAAAGTGTTCTTTGCTCCAGTCTTTGAATCTTGCCTAATCTTAGTATAGCTGTCTCCTATTTAACCTTGGGCCACCACTTTAAGGTTGCATATGTTAACATTGGTCTGCCTACTATGATGTATAGCCAGTGCACCATACTTGATATAAGACTCTATGATCTGATGTAAGTGCATCTAACTACCACGAGGGTAATTTCCGCTTTTCTGATAACTTTCTCTATACGATGGTTCCAGGTAAGCTTGGAGTCTTTTTTTTTTCTTGAGGAGGGGAAATGCTAATGCACACCCAGCGCTGTTCCATGTCTGGGTAGTGCCGGACTCGCACCGGCTAAAACCCCTCCTCGATCCACTAATCGCTGATCCTGGAACCGCTTTGTATTACTTCCGGATCGTGATGGCTTTCCCTTACTTCTTTATGTGTTTTTTTTGTTGTTGCTATCCTTCCCTTCTCTCTTGCTCTTCTTTAGTACTTAGGATGTTCTGTATGTATTTTTGGATTGCTGTCCATTCCTTTTCGCTTTCCAGCATTTGTTCAATAGTGTTATCCACTCTAATTTCTTCGCCTGTTTCTATCCTCAGTGCTGTTCTAGTTTCTTGCTATCTTCTGCATTCATAGAACGTGTGGTCTGGACTCTGGAGTATCCTCCACTTGGCATACCTTGCACAGGTCGTCTTCTATTATGTGGAATCGGCGTAAGTACGATTTGTAACATCCGTGTCCGCTGAGATATTGAGTTAGATAGTAATCTATCTTGCGTGTTTTCTGCTTGGCCATCGTCCTGTTTGTGGAATTAGTTTCTTTGTCTATTGGGCCTGTTCTGTTGTGCGTTCCCATTTTTCTTGCCACCTTATAATCATGTCTGCATCTATCTCCTTTTTTATTCTTCGGTTTTTCCTAAACGAACGCTTTCTTTGTTCCACTTGCAGGTCACCCGGCATCACTGACGAGATTACTAAGATTGCCTCCGTCGAGATTGTTCTGTACCCGCTGGCGATCTTAAGGGACAGCCTTCTCTGCTGTTTTTCTAGCATGCCCCTGTATTTGCTCTGCTTTATGGCCTTTTCCCATATTTGGGCTCCGTACAAAATTATGGAGTGCGCTACAGTGCTTAGAATCTTTCTTCTTTTTTCAGTAGGACCTTTAATATTGGGCATCAATCTACAAAGAGCCGTAATTGTTTTATCCACGTTTAATGTCGTTTGCTTGACATGCTCTTTCATGTGCATGTTGTGGTCTATCCAAACTCCTAGGTACTTTATGGCCGGTTTTGATCTTATTTCCGTTTCTCCTATTAGTAATACAATTTCTTTCATTTTTCTGCTTACATACAAGATTACTATCTCCGTCTTCTCTTCTGCTATTTGTAGGCCCTTCTCTCGTATCTTGTTTTTCAGCGTTTCTAGTGCCGTGTTTACTAATATAATTAGTTGCTCTTTCGTTTTGGCTCCCACTATCACGGCCGTGTCGTCTGCAAAGCATAATAGCTTTGCGTTTGGTATCCTATTTTCCATTTGCAGGACTTCGTCGTAGTGTAGGTTCCATAGAATAGGGCCTATTATTGAGCCCTGTGGGACTCCGCAAGACAGATCCAATTCCCCTTTCTCCCCTACGAGCAGTTTTCTTTTACTTAGATAGTTCGCTATCGTTACTCTCAGTCTTTTGTTGATGTTCATTCTTTCTCGTGCTTTTCCTATACCGTCCCACGGTACTGTGTTGAAGGCATTTCTAATATCTATTGTTATTAATATAGCCATTTTCCTGTTCTTGCTTGCTTTCTGTTTTATTTCATCCACCACCTCTTTGACCTGTTCACTAGCTTCGGTGGTCGATCTCTTTTCTCTGTATCCAAATTGATTTGTTGATATTTTTTTTCCATTTCTTTCCTAAGTCTTCCATTTATTAATTGTTCGTACAGTTTTCCCATTGTGTTTAACAAACATATGGGTCTATATGTCCTTTCCGTGCTTTCCCTTTTCCTGGGTTTCTCTATTAGCACCAGCTTTGCTATCTTCCACATCGCTGGATATTTTCCAGTTCTGAATTCATTGTTGATTACCGTCAGAGTTAGTTGCGGATTTGCTTTAACTATTTCCTTAATGATGTCTGGGGGGATATTATCTGGGCCTGGAGCCTTATTTTCCTTCATTCTGTTAACTGCCTCCTTCAGTTCTTCCTCTGTAAATGGCTCTACCTCATCTTCCTCATCTATCCTCAGTGGTGCTCCTCTGTCTATTTTTTTTTGCTTTGGAAATAGCTGCTTCGCCAATTCTATCTGTTTTTCCTCCGTTAATTCTATTTTTGGGAATAGTTTCAACTTTTTTGTGACAATTTTATATCCCATGCCCCATACATTTTGTTCCACTTCTTCCAATAAGTTTGTCCATGCTTCTTCCTTTGCCTTAATGATTTCAATCTTCAGTTTTTCCCTTTCCTTTGAATATTCTTTTTTTAGGACCAGTTTTTGGCGTATGCTTAGCTTGTTATCCTTATTTCCTCTCGTCATTTTCCTTTTCGCTTGCAGGCATCCTTTTCTAACTTCTGCAATTTTTTTAGTCCACCAATAGGCCTCTTTTCTGCCTTTGCTTTTACATTTTGTTGGGAATGTTTTATTCGTCGTGTTTCTGATCGCTCTCATAAGTTCTATGGCGTTCGGCTCGCTCATTTTAGTTAGCTCTCTTTGGAGGTTATTCCTGAAGTCCGACAGGAGATCTGTGGTAACCTTCCAGCCCTTGGCTATCATGTCTCTTGTTTTTCTTTCCTCTGCCTTCAGTTCATAATATATATTCTGATGTAGACTCAGATTTTCCGCGTCACTTACCGTCCAGTTGCGTATCCTATTCGCTATGCTCTCCGAACACAAAGTAAGGTCGATGTGTGTTTCTGATGCCCCTCTGACGAATGTTGGTTTTATCCCGTCATTCACTATCACTAAATCTCTGCCCTTTGGTTTGGCATATGTAACATCTTGCCTCATTCACGCATTGTTTTAACGTGTGCCCTTCTTGCCCACACTTATAGCATATTTTTTCCCTCTTTTCCTTCTTACAGTACGTAGCATCATGCCCGAAATCGTAACAGTTGTAACACCTCTTTGGTGTTACAAATTCTTTTACCCTGCATCTCGACCAGCCTATTTTTATCCTGCCCTTATTTATAATATTGTAAGCTTCTCCTAATGGCATTACAACTATTGCGTATTTCAGACTTTGTTTGTTTACCTTCTGTGATAAGTTTATAGTGCAGTTTGTTATTCCCTCTGATTTTTGCTGTAGCTCCCTCGCTATCGCTTCTCTTACTTCGCTCTCCTCTATATCCTCTTCTACATCTAATATGATGAAGCACTTCTTTGCTGTTTGCAGTTCTGCTTTTGTTTCTCCTCTTAATTCCTCTTCTATCTTTCTTGCGAAGTTGCTTCCTTCTGCTTCTTTCCATCTTATCCTCACCCTTATGTCTTCTTTCTCTGTCTTTTCTATTTTTCTTACTTGTATTCCCATTTAGTCTATATCTATTTTGCGCTTTAGTTCCCTAACCGTTTCTGCGTAGGATTTTCCAGGGTCTGCTTGTGTTTTTATAGTTACTGTCTCGTTTGTTTTTCTCTTCTTGTTTCTTCCCTGGGTTTGCCATTCTTGGTCATTTATGGTTTTCCCTTTGTTCTCCAGTCTGTTCTCGTGCCTTACGTATGTTTTCGTGTTAATTTCCTATTTGAATGTGTATTGTACTATCTTCCTTAGCATTGTCTCTTTTCCGTCTACGTTTATTACGCAGACGATATTTCTCTTGCCCTTTTCTTCTATAATGGTTTTGATTTTTGTCAGCTTGTTATATATTTCTTCTACATATTGTCTCTGTTGTTTTTCTTCTTCTCCGCTTATTACATAGATATGTTTGGAATTTTGCTCTTCTCTATTGTGTTCTTCGGTAATAATCGTGAAGCTGCTTTCTATTCTGATAAAACCCCATTGTATAAGTTTCTCTCCATTAATTACTGCTTTTATTTGTGGATTTGCTTCCGTTATCTTCCTTGTTATTGAATCGTCCTTTTTACTTTCCCATACCTTATAGGTATAGGGTAAGTATTGAAATCATGAAAATTTTCGAAATCGAGATTTTAACGGAAATATCCGTTTTGGGTCTCTAGGAACCCAAAAAAGTGGTTTTTAAAAAATGTCTGTCTGTGGGTGGGTATGTACGTATGTACGTATGTACGTACGTATGTACGTATGTGACGCTCCTACAGCCGAAAGTATTGCTCCGATTTTGATGCGCTTTGGAATGCGGCGGTGTATCGAAAATTCATCGAAAAATAAGCTTTTCAAAAAAATCCGAAACCGGAAGCGGAAGTTACGCATGTTTTTTTGGTATCACTTTTTTCGTGATTACAATTTTGAAACTTTTATCGCGGATAACGATAGAGGGTCATAAGACAAATCTGTTAGTTTTTTGCCGAACTAGCTAGCTTTAAACTGAAGGGCGCTATGATTTTTTGAAGATTTTGAGTTTAACGCCCAATTACTCGAAAACGGATGAATCGATTCAAATGATTTTTATTTTCTGAATAGTATATGAAGGGTAAAATAAGGTGATATAAAAAGTTTTTTGAAAAATTATAAGGGGCCTAAATTACGAATTTTCAAAATTTTGGAAATTTTCAAAAAATTATTTCTCAAAAACTGCTACAAGGAATGTTTTTAAATTTCATATGTCGATAGACCTCGCAAGGGGCTATCGATATGTTTTTTGAAGAACTCCGTAATTTTCCTGTGGCGCCCTCTACGAAGCTTGGAAGTTTGAAATTTCAAACTCCTTTAATTAATAAACGAAAAAAGATAGGAAGCTGGGGTTTTCACTGAATCGCTCAGTACGTAATGGAGCATATGAATATGCAAGAAATATTACACTCGTGGATATATGTAAGCGCACCGGCCCCCTCCCCCCTCTTTTTTAGAAAAATATTTTTTTATTCTAACGGTTGTTATTTGTTTGCGTCAAAGAATCTTTTTCCGCGAAAATAAAAAAATCGATTTTTTATGCCCTACAAAATATAATTTCCAGGGACTTAGAAAATTTTACCTCGGTAGCAATAGCGATCGGTACTAGTTAGACCGCGCGACGTATATAGTAGAGAATGAAGTATGCCTGGTTGCATATTAAAAGGAAATTAAGGGGCACCGCAGATATTTTGCGGGACTTCTTACAAGCCTTGTAAGTCTATTCGTTACGAGGCAAGGTTTTAGGATAGCACTTGAACAACCGTTTTGAGGAAAATATCTCTACTGTTGAATAAAGATGATATGAACAGTTTCCAGTATGGGAAAGTCCAGGGAGGCAGTCGCGTCCACTTATTCTTTTTGGCGTCTATTATGAGTATCATGTTCTCTTCTTCGTTCTCTAGGACCTCTTTTAGCTTTATTGTTAGATTGCTGTACATATCTTCCGGCCACTGGAGTTCTACGGTTTCTGTGAGTTGTTGAATATCCCCTGTTGTTTCCATTAGCTTTTCTATTTTGTTCTTGATAGCTTCTTCCTCCTTCCTCTCATCTACTTTATTCATCGTCTGTGTCCCCGTTTCTTCTGTTTGTGTTTCACTTGTGTCCTTCATATGTTGTATTTGTTCTTCTTTATATACTTCATACTCTTCCAATTTCGCTATAGTGTTTCCGACTGCCTCTATATTCATTTTCGTTACCCAGTACTTGAGCCTATTCACCGCTTCCTTTATTTGTATCTTTGTGTTCTGGGTTTCATTTACTAGTTTTACCAAGTTGTCATTTTCCTTTACTACGCCCTCTAACATGCCCTGCAATGCTTTTAGTGCTTTTAGTTGATTCTTTATGTTAATAGGTGTATCCTCTCCTTCCTCTGGTGTACCGAGTCTCATTCTCTTGAATTTTCCCTTTCCGGTCTTGGTTGATGTTTCGCATGGACCTTCCTTAGAGCTGCTTCCTGCATTTGCCGTTTCTTCTACAAATACCTCTTCTTCATCCAATCTGGAAGACTCCTCAGTTGTAGCTGGGGGAGTTCTGCTCAGACTGGATCTTCTGCTGAATTCCGCCAACATCTCTAACTCTATCCTTTCAATCTCTTTTCTTTCTGCCTCCATTTGTAATCTTACACTTTCCTTCTCTCCCCTCTTTCTTCTTCCTCCTCTCCTTCGTTCAAGTTTCTATTTAAGTATTTATCCATCTTTTCCCACGCATCGGGACGACAAGTTCCACCCCCGGGTTACGCCCTTTCCGCGGGTGAGGCTTCATACTGTGGGGGGCGCCAGGTGCCCCACAGGGTGGTCACCGCTAGAGGCTGGACTATCCCGCCAGCCATTCACCTCTTCAGCGCCAGTTCACCACCGACCTTGAGTTAGGGGTTTTTTTTAGAGAGGTTTATCCACCCTCGCGGGCCGGCCGATTAAGGCAAGCCCCCCGGCCGCGTGTCCCCACTCGACATACCCCTGCTACGCCCCGCAGAGGTCGCTAAAGAGCAGGCCGTGGTTAAGGTATTTTTGAAGGTGGTGGCGTTCAACCACCCTCTACGCGTCAAGTCCAACTACAACCAAAACGTGTCCGTGTGCATAGCGTTGTCGTCGTCTACTCTCACCTAGTTTAGCCTACAGGTCAATGCAGTTACCGGGGTGTGGCACGTGGCCATATGTGAGAGCTTGGAGTCTAAGAGTACCTCCAAGTACTTTACTCCTCCCGACAGACTGATAGCTGGCCGCGCAGATGTAGAGGACCCAAACCCCATAGATTCCTCCTTCTCGTAAATGGTACTATGGTGTTTTTTGGGGGACTAACCTTTAAGCATTCCCCTTCTGTCCGCCTGGTTACTACGTTCAGGGCAATTTGCCTACGTTCCCTAACTGTATTAGTGGAGCTCCCTTCTACTAGAATGATCAAGTCATCCATGCAACCTAGGAATGTAAAACCTTTATTGCTAAGATTCACTAGCGGCACGTTCATGAAGAGATTTCACAACAGAGGGAGAAAAGTCCCTCTTGTGGGCATTTCCCTGTCACCCGCACTACCAGTTTCTCAACCAGCACCGCCCTACCTCTATCCATGCAGTCTATCAACCTGCAGCAAGTTACCTCCAGACCCAGATTTTTCATAGCTGTTGCGACAGAGTGGAATGATTTGTTATCAAAGGTTCCTTCTACGTCCAGGAATGCCCCTAGAAGAATCTCCTTATTTTCCAGCGCTTTTCCGCTCTCCTAACGAGGTGGTGGAGTGCTGCTTCTGTTGATAGTCCTGCTTTGTATGCAAACTGGTCGTGATGTAGTAAGCTGTTCGTAACCAATTCGTCCCTGATATGCCTGTTGAGCAACTTTTCCATTCTCTTCAGTACAAATGAGATAAGACTAATTGGCCTGTAAGCCTTTGCCTTAGAATAATCAGTCCGACCAGTGTTTGGTACAAAAATCGCCCTGGTTAGTCTCCATATTCTCGGGAGGTACTTCAAAGCCGTGCTGGCTCTCCGTATCATACAGATTCTTGCGAGCAGGAGGTCCGATCCTCTCTGTAGCATAGCTGGAGAAATCTCATCCATTCCCGGTGATTTACAGCCTATTTGATTTTGTTGGAGGTAATTACTTGTCTTCCTATGCAGTCCGCCCTTGATGCTCTGTTTTAAAAACATCTAAGCTCTGGTTTTGCCAGTCATGCGGTGATTGATCCAATGTGTTCGAGCCCGGCAAGTGACTCAAAATAGTTCGGTCATGGTTTCCTTTCCAGTTTTCGTGTATTCATTAGTATCACTACTAGATTGTTTATTGAGCGTTGACGGTCTTTGAATAATTTCTTGTGGGGCCTAACACATTCTGGAGTCTTTTCGATCTCCTCACAGTGCCTCGTCCATGATGGTCTTCTAGCCTTTCTTAGTGCTTTGTTATACTCGCTTATGGATGCTGTGTATTCATCCCAATTACCCGATACCTTTACCCTACTGAATAGTTTCCATATTTTTCCCCTCACTACAGTAAGTTCTTGAGTCTACCAAAAGATCTTCCTGTTGGAAACCAATTGGGGGACAGTTTTCCTTGTACGTAGAAATAGTCGTGTCTATTAGTTGTTCGACGGCTATTTCTATTTCAAGGTTGTTATTTATCGAAATTTTCTCTGCAGCTACTGACCAGCTCCTTCACTGCTGTTGTAGGTGGTTCCGGGTCGTCAAAAGGAAGGTTCATCCTTCCAGCTGATGTCAGATTTACTGCTATTTTGGTTAGTATAGAGGACCTGGGCCTGTCAATGTCTATGCTATATATTAGCTCTCCACCGACTGCGCCAAGTCCATGAGTTTTACCTCTGCTTACCTAGGGTTCTTCTATGAGGGCTACATCATAGCCCTCCATCAACTTATATAAGGCCGACAAAACAGCCCTACTGTGGTGGAGGTTTACTTGGACTACCCTTATTTTCTTCTGTATAGGCTTGAATGTCACGGTTCTCATCCTTTTCAGGAGTCCTATAAGATACCCCATCCATGGAGAAAGTCAGGATGACTCCATCGTTCACGGTTTTGCTGCTTAGTTTCCACCAGTCGCCCGTTTTTAAGCTTGAATTTTGAAGCTCAAGCCAGGTTCTGACGGATTGTTCCATTGGTGTTCCTAGGACCCACACCAGTACTTTGACAGGTCCTTGGCCTCGACGACAGTCAAGTCCGCTTCCTCCAAAAATTCTGCCATACTCTCCACTGATTTCTTTAGCGATTCCTTGGTAAAATCGTTAGCACTTGTGATCCATATGACGCCTCCCATGACCCGGCTTCCCTTAAATTGCCATAGACTCATGCTCCCTGAGGGGTCTCGTCCAACTCAACGTTAGTTTGTTTTAGATCAGGTCCACTTACCCCTGGTCCAATACTACATCAAGATGGCTCCTGTCTATAACCGCCATCCTCAGTCCTCTAGCTGCTTCACTGCGTTTGACTCCTGTTTCTTTTGGTTTGGTTTTGTGATGAGGGGGTAGAGGAATCCAAGTGAAGTATTTTGGTACCCCCACTTTCCTTCCCTTTTTTCTCCTTCCTCTTTATCATCCCCTTCTTCTTCTGATTTGACTTATCCTTTGTTCAAATCCCCGCTTGAATCTTTTCTGCCTTCCTGTGATTTTGCTTCTGTACTCCGAACAGTCTTTTCGGCTACAGTCCTAGCTTAGTAACTCCTGCAGCAATGTCGCTAGCGTCTGATAGCGCACACCATACCACTGAGAGTTGGGAGGTTTTAATGGTGGCCTCATCCACGCAGTTTTGGTTAATTAAACCCAGTCCCCCATGCCCCTCTGCATTATTATCCACGGATACAGGTTTTACCCTGTCTACCATGAAGTCGTTGCAACACAGAATGATATACGATATACCTAATGGAAATGTTAGACAATATCCGACGCCGTTCAAACCCAATGCAAACCCTTGGCCAATACATGACCGTTGGGCTGAGTAGCTTCGTCCGCGGTGCTGATTTAGCCGCTAACAGCCAACGTCTTTATACGTTGCAAGCGACCGTATCCTCAACATTAACCTTTTATGTCACGATCATCCACGAAAAGGCCTTTTCCATATCCGCAACCTGAAGATACCCTCCGGGTCACACTTTTTTATTTTGCACATTTTAATTACCTTGTCAAACATCGCCGGTCCTTATATACAGGATATTTCACATCTAGTATTAAACCCCTTGTCGTTTGATTGCTGAAGTAATTTTGAGTTAAAAATGTCCATTGAACATAGGTTCTATTTTAAGTAATTACGCAACTACAGGGCATCAACATTTTAATGGCATGATGAATTCAAAGCCTTAATATCATGTGGCTTTTAGCAGAACAAAACAATAAACTAAAAAACAAAATAAATAAACATTTATTTCGTATAATAAATGCATAAAATGTGCTCCTTGAATATAGGCCTGACACCAACGAAACAGCAAATCAAACACTCGACACATTACATTGTTGTTGCAAATTTAATATGACGCATTTATTGGTTCTGTAATCTGCTTCAGATGTCTCGAAAGATAAAAACCACAGGTTTTAAACCTGGAAATCTTGGAGAGCACATGACGGGTCCTCCATATTCACTTCATCTATCAGGATAATGAAGATTTAGCCATGCACTTACTTGCCTTACATAATGGGACAGAGCATCATCATGCTGATACCGCATGCCTTGACGAATATTAAATGGACCATCTTCTAATATCTCATACTCCTACAACACCTACGTATTGTTCTGAATTAAAACGATCGCTGTAACGTTTTGATTTGTTAAAAATGTTTTCTTAAAGGCCACTTGATATTAACGATTTGAATTAATTATGCCGTTACACCTCTGATCTCGTACAGCTTTGTAATTAATTAGAATAGGACGTACATATGTTCATTGAACATGTTTTACTCACAATGTCCTTATATACATAATGGTCAATTAATCCCTTTGTCCAATAGCATATACATTAAATATAAACTTTATATCATTATTATTATTAAATAAATAGCATTAAACTAAAAGCATTTAAATGTCGATGATGATTTGTGCCACCTCGGAAATGTTTTCCAATATAGGAAAATGTTGTTACAACCACTCCGATAGGCACTTGCTTGATTAAAATGGCTTATTAACCCCGTAAAAAGCAACAATTAGCATTACATAAATGTTATTTAGCTCATCTTATTCCAGAATGCTTGTGGATGTGAAAATCATCTCATAGTTAATTTGTCCCTAATAACACACACTCAACTCCCCACAGGGTAAGAATAAACAATATTTTTTACCCCCTACTTATTTAAATTATATTGAAACCACCCATCTCGTTGAATACATTCTGTAAAAGCTACCTACACGGTCAATAAGTGCATACCTTCAAGCTTTTACCGTTTCTTTATTTTCTTAAAAGCAACTACGAAATAAAACGTGGGACGTAGTCTAAGGGTTTAGCTAGTATTTGTTAAACTTTACTTCAAATTTGCTCTTGCATTTCACATGTATTATAACCTGCACTTTAATATAATGTTGTGTATTTCAATTCGAAAATGAACAAATAGCTTCGCCCGAATATTTCAATTATTGTTAAATAAAACAACCGTGAAAGTCCCAAATGGTGTTTCTGGCTGAGATTCTTCAAAGTGTATCTTTCTATTGTATCTCATCCACCTACACATCCACCATTTACCTACGTGCATATAATTTCCATAAATGAATTTGTTTTGAATGTTTTATCACCACAGCTAATTTTAAACATCAGAATAAAATATTTCGTTAAATCAGTATCCAACATGCAGGAAATTAAAATCAACGAGCAATATAACAAGGAAATAGCAAATTTATATCTGGTTTAGAGGAAGGTCCACCTACGCAGTATTCATATCAAAAGCGTGGAAATTCAAAGTTCGTATTACGGCTGTCTGGTAAGGGTAATGCACACAGACAGGAAAAAATGAGAGAAACCGTTTGGTTAGACTTTACATACTTCACGATGTCTGCAAATTTAGCAAAATAAACTATTTTAATTAATATTCCATCAAATCTAAATAGCTACAATCTATGAGCGCTTACATTTTGCAAATTCTTGTTAAGGAATAATACGCTAATGTAATTAAATAATTTTGCAAAATATTGGGCGAAAAGTAACATTTATAATAATTGTTGTAATAATAGTTGTTGTTAGAGGATGGGGTAGTTTTAAAACGACCACGATCAACTAACCGTAGGGTGGTTTTATCTTTTACCTAAATAGACTGTGATGAACAGTCACATTTTCATCAATTATCGGTTAAAAGTGTATTTTAGAGAATACAACAGCCACGAAGTTGTTTTCGTATATTTTTGAGGACGCAGAAACGCAAAGCTGTTACGATTTTCTTTTGGGGAACTGCTTTTATTACAAATTAATTTAAATTACATTATCTTTAAGCTGCAGAGCACTTGCGCCAACGTGCGTTATTTTTACTTTTTTGCCGCCATGGAAACGCAAATCGGATATAATTTTGCTTTGTGGAACTGCTTTTATACTAGGAATTAGTTTTAATCACATTATCTTTAGGCTGCAGAGCATTTGCGCCAACGTGCGTTTCTTACATTTTTGCCGCCATAGAAACGCGAAGCTGTTTTGATTTTGCTTTGAGGAATTGCTTTTATATTAGAAATCAATTTATATTACATTATCTTTAGGCTGCAGAGTAGTTGCGCCAGGATGCGTTCCTTATATTTTTGCCGTCGTAGTAACGCAGAGCTGTTATGATTTCGCTTTGGACAACTAGTTTTGTACTAGAAATCGGTTCAAATTACATTACCTTTAAGTTACAAAACATTCGCATCAACAAGCGTTTCTTACATTTTTGCCGCCATAAAAACGCGAAGCTATCATGATTTTGCTTTGAAGAACTGCTTTTACATTAAAAATCAATTTAAATTACATTATCTTTAGGCTGCAGAGTAGTTGCGCCAGGATGCGTTCCTTATATTTTTGCCGTCGTAGTAACGCAAAGCTGTTATGATTTCGCTTTGGACAACTAGTTTTGTACTAGAAATCGATTCAAATTACATTACCTTTAAGTTGCAAAGCTTTCGCGTCAACAAGCGTTTCTTACATTTTTGCCGCCTTAAAAACGCAAAGCTGTAATGATTTTGCTTTGAAAAACTGCTTTTATATTAAAAATCAATTCAAATTACATTATCTTTAAGCTGCAGAGCAGTTGCGCCAGGATGCGTTCCTTATATTTTTGCCGTCGTAGTAAGGCAAAGCTGTTATGATTTCGCTTTGGACAACTAGTTTTGTACTAGAAATCGATTCAAATTACATTACCTTTAAGTTGCAAAGCTTTCGCGTCAACAAGCGTTTCTTACATTTTTGCCGCCTTAAAAACGCGAAGCTGTAATGATTTTGCTTTGAAAAACTGCTTTTATATTAAAAATCAATTTAAATTACATTATCTTTAAGCTGCAGAGAGTTGCGGCCAGGATGCTTCCTTTATTTTTCCGTCGTAGAAGGCAAAGCTGTTATGATTGTTCGCTGTGCGACAACTAGTTTTGTACTAGAAATCGATTTCAAATTACAATTACCTTGTAAGTGCAAAGCGTTTCGCGTCAGCACAAGCTTTTCTTTACATTTTTGCCGCCTTAAAAACGCCCAAAACCTGTAATAATTTTTGCTTTGAAAAACTGCTTTTATATTAAAAATCAATTCAAATTACATTATCTTTAAGCTGCAGAGCAGTTGCGCCAGGATGCGTTCCTTATATTTTTGCCGTCGTAGTAAGGCAAAGCTGTTATGATTTCGCTTTGGACAACTAGTTTTGTACTAGAAATCGATTCAAATTACATTACCTTTAAGTTGCAAAGCTTTCGCGTCAACAAGCGTTTCTTACATTTTTGCCGCCTTAAAAACGCGAATCTGTAATGATTTTGCTTTGAAAAACTGCTTTTATATTAAAAATCAATTTAAATTACATTATCTTTAAGCTGCAGAGCAGTTGCGCCAGGATGCGTTCCTTATATTTTTGCCGTCGTAGTAAGGCAAAGCTGTTATGATTTCGCTTTGGACAACTAGTTTTGTTCTAGAAATCGATTCAGAATTACATTACCGTTTAAGTTAGCAAAGCTTTTTTTCGCGTCAACAAGCGTTTCTTCACATTTTTCCGCCTTAAAAACGCGAAGCTTGTAATATTTTGCTTGAAAAACTTGCTTTGTATATTAAAAACTTCAATTTAAATTACATTATCTTTAAGCTGCAGAGTAGTTGCGCCAGGATGCGTTCCTTATATGTTTGCCGTCGTAGTAAGGCAAAGCTGTTATGATTTCGCTTTGGACAACTAGTTTTGTACTAGAAATCGATTCAAATTACATTACCTTTAAGTTGCAAAGCTTTCGCGTCAACAAGCGTTTCTTACATTTTTACCGCCTTAAAAAGGCGAAGCTGTAATGATTTTGCTTTGAAAAACTGCTTTTATATTAAAAATCAATTTAAATTACATTATCTTTAAGCTGCAGAGCAGTTGCGCCAGGATGCGTTTCTTACATTTTGCCGCCATAGAAATGCGAAGCTGTTATGATTTTGCCTTGGGGAACTGCTTTTATATTGGAAATCAATTTAAATTACATTATTTTTAAGCTGCAGAGCATTTGTGCCAGCGTGCGTTTCTTACATTTTTGCCGCTATAGTAACGCAAAGCTGTTATGATTTTGCTTTGCGAAATTGCTTTTATATTAGAAATCAATTTACATTACATTATTTTTAGCTGCAGAGCATTTGTGCCAGCGTGCGTTTCTTACATTTTTGCCGCCATAGTAACGCAAAGCTGTTATGATTTTGCTTTGCGGAACTGCTTTTATATTAGAAATCAATTTAAATTTCATTATTTTTAAGCTGCAGAGCCCTTGTGCCAGCGTGCGTGTCTTACATTTTTGCCGCCATACAAACGCAAAGCGGTTATGATTTTGCTTTGCGGAACTGCTTTTATATTAGAAATCAATTTAAATTAGATTGTCTTCAAGCTGCAGAGCAGTTGCGCCAGGATGCGTTTCTTACATTTTTGCCGCCATAGAAACGCAAAGCTGTTATGATTTTGCTTTGCGGACATGCCTTTACATTAGAAATCAATTTAAGTTACATTATTTTTAAGCTGCAGAGCATTTGTGCCGGCGTGCGTGTCTTATATTTTTGCCGCCATAGAAACGCAAAGCTGTTATGATTTTGCTTCGCGGAACTGCTTTTATATTAGAAATAAATTTAAATTCATTGTCTTTAATCTGCAGAGCACTTGCGCCAGAGTGTGTTTCTTACATTTTTGCCGCCATAGAAATGCGAGGCTGTTATGATTTTGCTTTGGGGAACTGCTTTTATATTCGAAATCAAGTTAAATTACATTGTGTTTAAGCTGCAGAGCATTTGTGTCAGCGTGCGTTTCTTACATTTTTGCCGCCATAGTACCGCAAAGCTGTTATGATTTTGCTTTGCGGAATTGCTTTTATATTAGAAATCAGTTTAAATGTCTTTAAGCTGCAGAGCATTTGTGCCAGCATGCGTGTCTTACATTTTTGACGCCATAGAAACGCAAAGCTGTTATGATTTTGCTTTGCGAAACTGCTTTTATACTAGAAAGCAGTTTAAATTATATTATATTTAAGCTGCAGATCATTCGTGGGAGCGTACGTTTCTTAAGTTTTTGCGGTCATAGAAATGCGAAGTTGTTATTATTTCGCATTGTAAAACACATTGACTTACATTACATTTTAGTTGCAAAATGAAACGGAATATATGTTTTCTACACTTGATAAATAGGAGTTAACAAAATATAATATATACCACTGAATGTATGGTTTTCATAAGTAGTTTGTTGCTTACGTTAAGCAAAATTGATTTCTGTGTTTTCTACGTAATTCGGAGGTTCTACGTGTACCTTAGGAAGTATCGTTGAGTATACAATAACCATGTACTGGATAGGTCACGTTCTTTTTATGTTGCATAAGAAAATCAAATTACACGAAGAAAGCTAAATTATTTTAGACATCACCGAACCTTCCATGAGTTTATTTACTTAGGAAGAGTTAGAACGGCCCTTTTATTTTATCAAATGTTTATCCGAAATGTGCCAGTAAGTACACCTCTACCTTTCTTCGAGCAGCGTGGCAGACAAGCGCAAGTACTCGTCAAACGGTATTCAAAGTTAAGCAACGAACCGCGCGGTGCCCACTAGGATGGGTGAGCATAATCTTCGCTCACACGCTGCAACCCCCGGTGCCTCGGCGAATACATAAAACCGTCGTCCTTCTGGGTGAGTTCGCCACGTCACTAACTACAGCAGGCACCAAGGTGTCCTCGCATTATTTTTGCTTACGCAATTTATATTATTTATAGTACATTTTTATGAATTATTATAATATTTATAATTGTACATTGCATTTTACTTTACTGGCATTCTGGAGTGCTCTATTCCTAAAAGGAATTGGTTTGCACTGACCTTCCACCTATGCTGATTTCCAAACTATTGATATCCATTTTCTTTCCCATTGCCATTATGGAAATATTACATTGAAGTATCGTGTTATACGTTATTTGCTGTTTAAGCAAACGAAATTTGCTCTAGTTTGGTTTTTTCCTCGTGAGGTGTGCAGTTCATCATAAAAAAATTGAACAAATATGACGAGCAACAAACCAGTCACGAGATACAAGACTACCGAGAGTAGCCAATAACATTTTTATATTTAGTAATGAGTCGCGAATTGTACAGACTATGAAATTTAATTTTATTCAATTGATTCTTGCAGAACATACAATATATTATGAAAGTTGAAGAGCAACCGCGAAAATTTGGGTTAATTATTGTGACATTGTAATAACTGTAGGATTTCAAACGGAGATGTCTTACTTCAAAAACTATCTAAAAGTCTTTGCTCAGTTAGGATTCATCACAATGTTATGAGCTCTCTACATAACCACTAATTACGTATCATGCAAGTACAGTAACAAAATACTAAAATAATCAAGTTTTATTATAATACATACTGTGGAAAAATGAAATCTTAAAATCGCACATAATTTTCTTTTCGTTATTCATAAAAATAGATCATATAAACTTACTCTCTAGGATAGATATTATGAGAACAACAATTCTGAGAAACTAGTGTTGCACTGTTACTCTACTGCGTTGCCATTTTTCGTGCAAATTTTCTAGTTCTATATGCTTATATGCTCAATATTTACCTATCGTGTTCATTTAAATTAATATTTGCAGATAAAAAGAAATTTACCACTTGTCTATATCGATTTTTACCGCCCTTTATAGTGCAGTATAGCCTTAGGTATCCCTTATGTGCAAATTAGCTCTACTTATCAAAAAATCCACTATTTAGGCAGGCCCATTAAGTACAGTTGTATGTAATTAAGTCCAACCATTACTATCTTGTGCTTTCAATGGTGCTCCCTTTGACAGAAGTAATTTTACTATTTATGTATTACTATTACACGCTGCTCTATCCAATAGAGTACAATGAGAATTACCTCTAGAGTTCCACTTTGCCCCTCTTCTTAGCAGAAAATCTACTGCTGTTATGGTCATCTTCTGCTTCCAATTCTGCGGCCTTTGAGAGAGGCAACTACAGAATTTCTGTGTACCCCTTCTTCTGTGTACGCCACAAATAATTGAATACATTCACATTTATTTCTCAAGTCTATTTCTGCTCCCTTTGATAACAGTAAATCTACTATTTGCGTATGGTTATTCCATACGATCAATGGAGTGCAATCACAATCATTTCTTATTTCCATATAGTAATCATTATACTAGTTCAGTATGGTCGTTCCATGTTGCCCTATGCAATAAGGTGCTATTACAATTATGTATCCTTTAGATCCAATGCAGCACTCATACTTAGCAGGCTATTTACTTCCTTCTGCATAGCCCATCATTGCGGCCATTCGTAATCATCTTTTACTTATTATCCTGCCTCCTTCCATAAGAATAATTGCAGTACTTGTATTTGACCTTTGCATGCAGCCGTATGTAGGGAAGTACTACCAAAATCATCTCTCTGCTCTAATTGTGCTCTTTTGCTTAGAATAAATCTACTATTTCTGTATTGCCCTTGATTGCGGCTTTGTGTAGACAGGTGCAACTATGATCGTCGTGTGTTACCAAATCAACCTATGAGGCAATTTACGTCTCTGGAGTGAAACCATAATAGTTTATACGCTCTAGATCAGCACCTCGTGCCACCTGTAAATCGGATTCAATTGTCTTCTCATCATAAGCAGCTTTATGTAGTCTAGTAAATACATCATAATCCTTAGTTTCTAAATCCGCATCATAACCCAAAAGAAATCAAATTGCTTCAGTACCTCCATTTACAACTGCCTTGTAGAGTGCTGTATAATCGTATACATCTTATGCTTCTAAATTTACGCCTTGCAATTGCATAGTCTCTGTACGTCCGTAATGGGTAGCTTCATGGAGTTCTTGCAATTCTTGGAACATTTAATAAATATACTATTCTAGTAGTACACTATAAATTAGCAAAGGTAGGTCTAATTTTCCTAGTAGATTTTCGATTGCATCGGGGGTCGTTTATGCAGAAATTGCCCCTTCTCATTTCGACCTGTTGAAATGTTTGGTAAAACCCGTCTGGTCGAAAAGAACCCTTCAAGTTCTAAACTTCTTATGAGCTTTAGGACTTTTTGGAGAACTATTCTGCTCACTTCTTCAGGTGTTGTGTAAACCTATTCAAGATATTGAAATCTTTAGCGGATTATAACTTTGCAATTGCAAAGAATATATTCCACTGTTTCATTCGGTTTTTCACAGAATCGACATAAGGTATCCTCAGCTTTGCCCATTAAATTGAGATGGTATCTCAGTGGGTAATGTCCAGTTAGAAAGCAGGTTATTTCCCTTACTCCTGTTTGCTGAGTTCGAGCAATGCTCGCATCCATCTGTGATTCTCGTAACAGTTTTGAATTTCTTTTGGGAAATAGTCAATGAGCTGTTGTTTTAAATTGTGCAAACTAACGCGCATATCTGTAAATACGTGCTCACAAATTATCATATTATCATCCTTAACTAAGTCTTCCATGAGTTCTTAAACGTACTGGAATGAATCAAACTTCCTTTTTCCAACTGAAGTCGACCAGAAATCAAGATTTGCGTATAAAGAACCTATGTCTTCACAAATTTATCGAAAAATACGAGTCCGAAATGCTTTTCCCTTGATGGTATTTTTCAATTTAATGACATTTTTCAAAGCACAATTCATTTCAGAAGGTAAAGATTTTGATGTTAAGATCTTGACGCAAAAACAGTATAATAATGTATCATTTGGTATTATCTCTTTTAATGTGACAGAAAGACCAGATGGATGTCCTCTGATAGTCTTGGGGCCATCGGTGCTTATAGCAACGCATTTTGCCCAGTCAATCTCGTACTTATTGGTACTTTCCATGAAAGTGCCGAATAAACATTTTCCGGTAGTATTGACCTCTAATGGAGTACAAAATAAAGTATCTTCTGTAATGCAAAATGCTAAAAATAATATTCAGACAAATGAACCTTCTAATAAATAATTTATATGGCCGTAACGAAACCTGATATCAGAGTCGCGCTATCGTCTCCGACTTGGCCTATCGACTACCATCGTAATGATAACCGGGACCGAGGGCTTTGACGTGCCCTGTCAAGTATGACCGGCCGCTGTTATTGTACCACTAAACGGACCGCCTATTCTGGTAGGAAGCCAAGCCTGCGTTGCTTAACTTGAGTGACTGTCACCTGCACAAGTGAGTAGTACAACATCATTTTTGCGGTTTGAGACCCCATAATTTGTTATAAGTGCGTCTAACTACCGCGAGGGTAATTTCCGCTTTTCTTATTAGATACTCTTCTCTATGTGCTGGTTCTAGGTAAAGTTGGCGTCGAAAGTTACCCCCAAGTACTTTACCTCTCCCAACAGATTGATTTGTTGACCACCTAGCTGAAGAGGACCCAAACCCTTCCGATTCCTCCTTCTCTTAAATGGTATCATCGTGGTTTTTAGAGGACTGACATGTAAGCATTCCCCTCCCATCCACCTGGTTACTACGTTCAGTGCCATTTGCATACGTTCCGTAACTGTATTAGTGAATCTCCCTTTTACTAGAATGACCATGTCATTCACGTATCCTAGACTTGAGAAGCCTTCGTTGCTGAGCTTCACTAACAGTCCGTCCATAACAAGATTCCACAACAGAGGAGAGAGAACTCCCCCTTGCGGGCATCCGCCTGCCACTCGGACTGCCAGCATCTCATCCAGCAGCGACGTGTAGGCCACCCTACCATTGAGCATGCAGTCTATCCACCTGCAACACGTCACCTCCAGACCCATATTTCTCATGCCTGTTGTGATGCAGTTAAACGATATATTATCAGAAGCTCCTTCTATGTCCTGGAACGCCTCTAGAAGAATCTTCTAATTTTCCAGCGCTTTTTCCGCCCTCCTAACGAGGTGATGGAGTGTACCTTCTGTTGACAGTCATGCTCTGTATGCAAACTAGTCCCGGTGTAGTGGATTGGTTACCAGCACGCCGTCCCTGATATACCTGACGGGCAACTTTTCTATTGTATTAAGTACAAATGACATAATACGAATGGGACTGTAGACCTTTGCCTGAGAACAGTCAGCCTGACTAGTCTTTGGTATAAAAACCACCCTGGTTAGCCTCCACATTCTCGGGAGGTACTTCACAGCCATACTGGGTCTCAGAATGATACATATTCTTGTCAGCAGGATGTCCGATACCCTCCGCAACATGGCTAGAATAATCACATCCATTGCCGGTGATTTGTATGGTGCAAATGAGTTTATAGCGCCTTTGATTTTGTTGAAAGTAATCACTTTCCTGGCAGTTGCCCAGTACGCCCTTTATGCTCTGTGTGCAGAGTCATCTGGCCCTGGGTTTTATCAGTCAAACGGTGACTGATCCATTACGTCCGAGTCTGGAAAGTGTACCCGAAATAGTTCAGAACCGACTGACTATTATAGCATTATATTTGATAGTACTCTTAATAGTGCAGTTGTACCAGATCATAAGACTTGGCCTATCGACTACCATCATAATGGTAAGCGGGACCGAGGGTTCTCAAGTATGACTGGCCGCTGTTATTGTACCACTAAACGGACCGCCCATTCTGGTAGGAAGCCAAGCCTGCGTTGCTTAACTTGGGTGACTGTCACCTGCAGAAGTGAGTAGTACAAGATCATTTTTGCGAATCGATTGCTAAACATGATATTTATTCACATATTCATTGCTGATGTGGTTATAATAAAAAAAATTGGTTAAAAAGCGGAAAATTTGTTATGCTTTCAGGGAGGGAAAGTACTTTCTAGGGGATGTTTTACTTAAAATAGACGATGATTCATTATAATTCATCTAAATTTTATCATTAGCATTCTTAACTCCATCATAGGCTCATCTGTTGTCAGTACAACTACATATTCGTGCTTGCCTTATAAACAGTCAGTAGAGCGAAATATTCAAAGTTCACAAAAATCCTTAAAGAAGGCTGGTTCTGATAAGAACGTGCATCTTGCAGTATTTAAACACAATATTTGACTGGGTTTTAAAGACAAACACACGTTTGCACACGATATTGAAATTGCTGCATCCCCTTGACTTTAAATAAATTGATTTCTAAATCACAAACAGCTTCATAACTAAGCTACGGGAATGAGTAAGAAACAATATCAAACAAAATTCTTGAAGCAATTTTTGAGAAACTGGCAATTCCCGTTTTCGTAGTTGTTTTAGCTCCAGTTAGTTTCGAATATGCAAGGTTTTCGTGTAATGATAATTATGACAGCCTGACTTAATTGTAGACATTCGTTATGTTTCCTTATCAAACATCATGTTCATCATGAATGTATACATGCATGTATTCATACATCCAAAACGATATTTTCTCAAAATCCCCGAGTTTCCGGAGTCCAGAACGCGTATTTCCGTCAAATCTCAACATCGGAAATAGTCAGGGAGTATAGGAAAGCAAAAAGAGATCGCGAAAAGACATTTCTTTAATGTAATGCTGGTTTCAAAGCTCCCCATAGATTAACCAATAAATATTTAATTAAAGTCGATCATTATTAAAGCACACCAACTTGCTGCTGGGGATTATAAATTAGCGAAGCTCCCTGATTAAACCGATCAAACGCTAGTAAATTACAAGAAAGGAGAACTAATACTTGTTCCAAGGTCAAATTTGACAGCTGATCGAAGATTGTCTCCGCCAATGTATAACTGTCTGATAACAGAGGTGATCGATGTGGCGTGTAATTACTTTTGTTACCGGGGTTGATAATTCAAGAATGAAATCGAAGGAGCTAAAACTAAAATATAACTAAATTTATAACGATATTTGAAATTCATTGAGAAATGACGCAAACATTACGTTTGCTGCATCCATTGAGAAACAGCTCGCTACCCTGGGGCTTCGATCGAACTTTATACAATGCAATACAAACTCGCGCATTTCAGAAGCCTCAGCCCCTTAGAAAATAAAACAAGTTCGTAGTATAAAAGGAAATTGGAAACCGTCGTTCAGATGCATGCGAAGTTAAAGAGTTTAACTTCAAAACTACTCTCGAAAACATCGAATAACGCATTCTAATATGGAAATGTAAACGACGCGATCAACTCTCATTTAGAGTTATTCCAGAAGGCTTTACTGTTCTATCTATAAGTTTCTAACGTAGGCGTACAGTTTCAAATTGTACAAACTTTACGCTAGTTATTATTTACTTTGTCTCCTTCCAACTTAAGACAGGACACAAAGAAAAATAAAAGTTTTTATTGAGTATCATCTTACGGATCGTATTTAAATTTTTAAAAGAATCTTTTATTTTCTACAATGTACCTGCCACTTATTTGTAATGGTGTTGAATTTATTGCATGGACTTCATCCAATTGAAGCAAATTTAAATGTAGTTCAATTTATAGTCGCCCCAGTTCCAGCTCCGTTACTATAAATGTGTGTACAATTTATAATTTACCGATTGAAAGCTGTAAGAATGAGCTACCACTAGTATGGAATATGTACGTTCTAAGAATATGGACTTTATTTAACAAAGTATAGTCAAAGACGTAAACAACCTGTGGTGCCTTGTTGCGTAAAAGCGCGAGGATTATTGATACATATTTATTTTTTCTGTATTAAATAAAAATAAGAACAATGTCTTGAGACTGTTATGTTCTTTTAAAATTTGCCGCTACATTTGAATTAATTTCATAATTTGATTGCCGCTCCATAGGAATTAAAAATGTTATTTTAATTGCAGTTGGCTACAGTTTTGTTAGTATTTCCTTTTCAGAAATTAATTTATGACCAAACCAGTCTCAAGGTTTTTCTTTGTAAACTAGATTTGCCGATCAAAAATATTTCCAAGAATTCCCTTGTTAGCAGCGTTGGCGTTCAAATACCGCTTCCCTAATATTTCTCGAAAATCGCACGTGTATGGACACGAACGAATGGTCGCTCTAGAACATTTACATGATATTTCGTAATATGTTGTAAGATTTTTGGGGGGTGATGCAGCTTCATGTCGCGTTAAGTCTTCAGTTGGCCTAAGATCTTCGCCAGACTCCGGTCTCCAAAATATTGAATCTTTTTTTTATGTAACAAGAAGCGACCTTCAGTCGCCGATTGCTTCTTTTGGTGTACTACAAAGTGTAAAATAATTTTTTTATATATATACTGTGTCATTCCTGTAAGCTCCGGCGTCACTGGCCACGTAGGTGTTTTGAAAAATATAAATGACGTACGCCAGCGGCGGCGAGTTTTTTTATCTGAACGTTCAAATTAAAAGTCTGTAATATGAAACTATAAAATAATTATTTGCTGTCCTTTCTTTGTACATGTGTCATTTTTTTTTCTTTAATAATTCAATTATACGTGTGTTAAAATTTACTACCTCTTTTATTATTGTGCATTCTGTATCTGTGTGTGTACGAATTTTGCAAGCTTTATATATATATAGGAGGAGGCACAATAAAGGTGAGTTCGATTCCCGTAAGCTGCTGGCCTCTGAGCCTTCCACGAGGACCTACAATCAGCTGTATTTGAAAGGTGGCGCCCACTAATTTTATCTTACTCTGTACACAACTAGGAAGATTTCCTCCCGTAAACGATTTCCGTGAACTCCCCCTACTCCTCTGAGATAAGCTGCAGGCCTTTTTCCACCTATCCAGTTACGGATCGAAGGAAAACCCTGTTTGGCCCGTAACAAGACTAGCATAAAAACGATTGTCTGTCAGTGTAATTTATTTTTTCCCTGTCTTTCCTTGGTTTCGGGACACTTCAGCCTATAAGGCTGATTGTGTTCACCCTAGTAGTTACTCACACCAAATCCGTGATCTTACTTCCTTGTACCAAAGCGGACAAGTTACTCACGGGGTGTGTATTAAAGCCTTCCGATTCCATGTATGATTACCCGAATATGTGTTGTTTTTTACCAGCCAGTGTAGAATATGCATAGCGGTTTCGGGTGCCTCACTGCAGAAACTGCATGCGGATTCTCCATCAAATTTCTTGATCATCCTGAGGTGCTCCTTGACAGTCTCGTGTTCTGTTAGAAAGTCCGTAAGGATTCTCATCTGTGTCCTGCTTAACATAAGCAGTTCTATGGCTCTATTTGTGCTAGGTCCTTTAATAAATACCTTGCTATGGGTTAACGCTGGCCTGTAGGTCCAGTAAACTTTGTGTTAGTTGCAAATTCATTCGCTCATAAAGCTACGGATTGCATTTCTTGATACCCGTAATGCAGATTTAGGACCGTAGTAGAACCCTGTTGATCCCTGCCTTGCGAGTTTATCCGTTTTTCGCTACCTTCGATCCCGCAATGGCCCGGAACCCAGAGCAATCTCACAATGTTCTGCCCTGCCAGGTCGTCGAGTTCTTTGTAGTATTCCCACACCAGTCTGGATGAGGCTTTAAAGCGTGAGAGTGCTTTTAGAGTCGCCTGGCTGTCCGATAGAATATATATACGCCTGCCTGCGTAGGCCCTTCTAGTATTTTCTCACGTACATTGTAGTATCGCGTATATTTTCTTTTGAGAAACAGTGGTGTACCTGCCAACTGGAAAACTGAGACTTTGCCCTGGCATTGCACCATATTCTTCTGCTCAGATATCTGTCTCGGGTTTCCAGCCGTCCGTGTACCATATTAGGCTTCCAAGAGGAAAGTCCTGTCCAGGTGCACCCCACTCTATTCAATACTGAATTATTACTTCGAAGAGTGTAGCTCTTAGATGTTTTGACTTCATATGGCCCGTTCTTATATGAAACATAGGACTTCCAATGCTGTCAATTAGCCCCGTGTGTTCTGTCGCTGCACGTAGATTGTACTGTGACCTCTGCAATCTATATAGTTCCTCACCCCCAATCACCACGAGCAGGGAAAAAGGTCGAGGAGGGATTCCATTGCAGCGGTGGGTGTTGTTCTCATTGCCCCTATGATACCTAGACTGGCAAGTCTTTGAATCCTGCCTAGTCTTAGTTTGGCCATCTCCTGCTTAACTTTAGGCCACCACACCAAAGTTGCATATGATATTGCTAGTCGGACTAGTCTGGTGTATAGCCAGTACACCGTGCTTGGTTTGAGACCCCGTAATTTGTTATAAGTGCATCTAACTACCGCGAGGGTAATTTCCGCTTTTCTTATTACTTACTCTTCTCTATGCGCTGGTTCCAGGTAAGGTTAGCGTCGAAGGTTACCCCCAAGTACTTTTTACCTCTCCCAACAGATTGATTTGTTGACCACCTAGGTGGATAGGACCCAAACCCTCCCGATTCCTCCTTCTCTTAAATGGTACCATGGTGGTTTTTAGAGGACTAACGTTTAAGCCTTCCCCTCCCATACACCTGGTTACTACGTTCAGTGCCATTTGCATACGTTCCGTAACTGTATTAGTGAATCTCCCTTTTACTAGAATGACCGCGTCATTCGCGTATCCTAGACTTGAGAAGCCTTCGTTGCTGAGCTTCACTAACAGTCCGTCCATAACAAGGTTCTACAATAGAGGAGAGAGAACTCCCCCTTGCGGGCACTCGGACTGCCAGCATCTCATCCAGCAGCGACGTGTAGGCCACCCTACCTCTGAGCATGCAGTCTATCCACCTGCAACACGTCACCTCCAGACCCATATTCCTCATGCCTGTTGTGATGGAGTTAAATGCTATATTATCAGAAGCTCCTTCTATATCCTGGAACGCCTCCAGAAGAATTTTCTAATTTAATTTTCCAGCGCTTTTTCCGCCCTCCTAACGAGGTGATGGAGTGCACCTTCTGTTGTCAGTCATGCTCTGTATGCAAACTAGTCCCGGTGTAGTGGACTGGTTACCAGCACCCCGTCCCTGATATGCCTGCCGGGCAAATTTTCTATTGTATTAAGTACAAATGACATAAAACGAATGGGCCTGTAGACCTTTGCCTGAGTCAGCCTGACTAGTCTTTGGTATAAAAACCACCTTGGTTAGCCTCCATATTCTCGGGAGGTACTTCACAGCCGTACTGGGTCTCAGAATCATACATATTCTTGTCAACAGGAGGTCCGATCCCCTCTGCAACATGGCTAGAATAATCACATACGCTGTCGGTGATTTGTATGGTGCAAATGTGTTTATAGCGCCTTTGATTTTGTTGAAAATAATCACTTTCCTGGGAGTTGCCCAGTACGCCCTTGATGCTCTGTGTGCAGAGTCGTCTGGCCCTGGGTTTTATCAGTCAAACGGTGGCTGATCCATTACGTCCGAGTCTGGTAAGTGTACCCGAAATAATTCAGAACCGACTATTATAGCATTATATTTGATAGTACTCTTAATAGTGCAATTATACCAGATCATAAGACATAAGACATACAATGACGCACAAGCCAACATACTACAAAGAAATAATCTTGCCAAATTTATTCCGCGTGCCTGTCATTCCTTCAACTTGATTGGTGATGGTGTACATGCAAAGTAGAAATGATACCATTTCTTGGTATAGTCCAAAAGAGATGTACTAAAAAATGGGAAAAATTGACAGCAGTGTTAAAAATTACTTTTAAGGCTTGATTTTGGCAGCAGGGTAAAATTATAATATAGGCGATTTTAAATTACAAATTACAAAACTACAATAACAATAGAAAAATGGTTCTCGTGTTGGACGTACACAATCTTCTTCTTAGGGTGCTTTATCTCTTACGAGACGTAGCGATCTTCTCTCCTAGGCCTGTGTTGCACGTTTAGAGTGCCACAGACATAGAGGACCTACAACTTAACGTGGGCTCCGAACCACGGGAAGTGTAAACACTTCTACCCCAGAGACAATGTACTAGGCAGAATACCTCACTGGTTTGCCATTGCCTTGCGAGGGAGAACGACCGTGAAACATCCGATGTTCCGGTACTGGGAATTGAACCCAGGACCTTCAGCGTAGAAGTCTAATGCGCAAACCTCTAGCCCACGGTCGCCTCACGTATACAATAACCCTTCGAAATCCATCGTAAATGACTAAAAAATTTATATTTGAAGAAATACATATTTTATAGCGGGCAATATGAAAGATGGGTTTTATACTATAAATGTCACATAAATAAAATTTCTACATAATTTTCGTTTTAGCAATATAACTTGAACTGTTAGGAAACGATACATATCGACTTATTTTTTAAATTGTTTTAGAAAATAGTAATTTCTAATATAGAACAAAAGAACTTCAACCATAATTGCAAAAAATAATCAAGGTAGGCAACACACTAAACGATAGCAAATCCGATAATCTGTGGAAAGCAGAATAGATAAACAGATTACTACCCTTTTGTTAAATACACTGTCGTTTTACTAGATTACCTACAGGTAATTGCTGTTGAACACTGCTTATGCTAAGTATCTCCGCAAAATTGTTGTAATAAATTATTTGAATATAAAATAAATTTCTATTTTTTTTTAATTATAAGGTGTTACATCGCAACTAGTCTAAAAGACTAACCAGCAACTTTGATCTAACTTAAATTAACTAAATTACGCTAAGAATTCACTCACTAGTGTCGTGTCAGTTTTGTCTTGCAACACTTTTTTGTGTGTTAATGTTTCGCTCTGCTCTGCTTTTCTGTTTCACTTTCACGTCTCTTTACATTTGGTCCTCTTGAGCCTTCTCACTAGATCTGTATTGCCGAGAAGTTGGATTACCTCGATGTTTATATAGTGAGAAAACCTGGTCTCATGCTTCTGGGCAAGGTCCTTTATTTACTGCGTCACAGTTTTTATCCCTAGATCCCTGTGGATATCACTATTTCTAGCGTACCAGGGTGCATGTACGATATTCCTCAGCACTTTGTTGTGGAAATTTTGAATTTGTTTAATGTTAGTTTTGCAGGCGCAGCTCCAAAGTTGACAACCGTATTTCCATATTGGTTTTAAAACTTGATTGTGCAGAAGTAGCTTGTTATGTATTGAAAGTTTTTGGTTCCTTCCCAGCCAGTAGCCGATACATTTCCCTATTTTTTATATTTAGTTCTTCTCGATACTTAGCTGTATTAGCATGCGGTATGACGGTGTTGTTGAGCGTCAGTGGCACATAATCATCCTTCTTGTTCATCAAGTTGATATGCACTGACTTACTTTCGTTCAGTTTTATTCTCCATCGTTATGTCCATCTCTCCACCTGGTTAATGGCTTGTTGTAATATTTCTGCCGTTTCTTCAGTTCTTTTGCCTAGCGCTAGTATAGCAGTGTGGTCTGCAAACGTGGCTATTGCTATCTCATTGGTTGACGGGATGTCGTTGGTGTACAATAGGTATAGTATTGGCCCCAGTACAGTGCCTTGTGATACCCCTGCCTTAATTTCGTATAAATCGGAGTATCTCTCTTCTTGCTTAATCCGGAATAGTCTGTTTGCGATGTAGGACTTCAGAAGTTCAGCAAACTGTCTAGGAAGATTTTTATCTAGTTTATGATTTGGTGCTTCATGCCACACTTTACTATTATGCTGTGCAGCATCTAAGAAGATTGCTGGACAGACTTTTTTCTCCTCAAGACTTTTCTGTACGATGTTTATTACCCTGTGAACCTGCTCTACAGTTGAATGTTGTTTCGGAATCCAAACTGGTGTGTTGGTATCAGTTCTTTTCTGTCTATTATTGGTTTGCGCCTTTTGAGTAATAGTTTTTCAAGTAGCTTGGAAATTATCGGTAAGAGCAAGATGGGCCGATATGATGCTGTTACATTCGGTGGTAATGTCGCACAGAGGTTTTGAAATATTCTATGATGATTGCAGATTCCATGCTAGTAGAGGTCCTCGTCCATTTTTTGTGGCATGTGTGTTTAGGGCACTGATTGTCTTTGTGTATAGGGTGTCCCACGATGTGAGGTCACTACTTCACCTGCGTGTAGGAGGGGTGAAAACAAGTCGAAACCAAAGAGCAGTCATTTTCTCTAAATCGACTATTAAAGAAGTTATGGCCTGTTTTAGTTAAATACTGAAGCAACCGAACAATAAATGATATTAAGTGGTATTTGATACAAGCTGTCTACATTACTATGGAAATGATATTATTTACTTGTATGTCAAACAGTAAAACACCTTAATGTTGGTTTCTCTGCTTACGCTTATTAACAGTGTTAATAACGTTTACCTTTTACAACGCGAGAGTACGCCGATATTCATTTCGTGTACGGTTTTTGTGATGGAAACTCAGTAGCAGCTGCTCGAGAATATGGGTTGAGATTTCCAAATCGGCGACTACCAGACCAACGGGTTTTCCAACGAGTGCACAACCATCTACGTGAACACGGAACTTTCCCAAAACCGTCGACTGAGCGTGTATCAACACTATGGTATTAATGATTCATATGTGAGAAAAATCATCAAAAAACATAAGTACCATGATTATAAATTCACACCTGTATAAACTTTTCATCCAAAAATTTGACTTTCGTTTCGTGAAAAGCTGCAGCAAGATCCACATATTTCCAGAAAAATACGAAAATCCAGGCGAAACCTAGACCGGTTGTAAACAGGTAAACGAGCATATCCGCATCTTACTTTTACTTAGGGAACTTCTTCTCCTGTTTTGATAACTCCTGGATAGGCAAAATACTTGGGGCTTATTTAAAATTCGCATATAAGTAATATAACAGAAAGGGAGAGATAGTATTTTTCTTATCCTATTTTTATTTAATCCCGCTATTAACTGTGCAACCATTATAGTAATTTGTTGCGGGAACAGATTTAAATTTTACTGCAACTCCTAACAAGGTACGGTTAACTGAATATTCGAATGGACTGAACGTGCATTTTCGTTATATCGGAAATACGTCATAAATATGAAATTGTGTTTATCGAATTATAGTTAAAAGCTAGCAGGTTCTCAGAGTTATAATACGTCTGGCATTATCGTTGTTAAATAAAATAGGTCACCTTCATAATTTTAAAAATTTGTATTTCTTGTTTCTGAAATATTGAGTATATTCTTCAAACGATTTCAAGAAATTAAAATATTTGACTACCTCCATTTAGAATTTAGTATTTTGTATCACATTTCTATATATTGACGATACAGTTCGAATTTCAACAATTGATTTGACTTTTTTATCTTTAATTACTATTGGTTACACCCGTAATTATTACCTATAGACTATCCAACAAGTTCGACAGCTATCAATCGCCAGAACAAGGGGTTTTCGCAAAGGATGTGGCACAACTGAACAGATACAAAACATCAGAACATTAATCGAAAAATGCAAAGAATATAATATACCCATACATTTAGCATTCGTTGACTTCAATAAAGCGTTTGATTCTATTGAATTGTGGGCTACATTCCAAGCAACGGATAATGCAAGAATAGATTCTAGGTATAGAAACCTTATTAAAAATATATACCGAAAAGCAACATTACAAATAAAAATCGATGAGAATCTAGCAACCCGACCGATAACTGTCCAGCGATGAGTGAGACAGGGAAATACTATCTCCCCGAAACTTTTCACATTGTCATTGGAAGATGTGTTTAAGCAACTTAGCTGGGATCATAAAGGTAGGTATTAATATTGATGGTCAATACCTTAATCACCTCCACTTCGCGGACGACATCGTGTTAATTAGTAACAACTTAGAATAGCTACAGGGAATGTTTTCAGAACTAAAAACAGCTTCGGGGAAAATAGGATTAACAATGAATCTAGCAAAGACCAAAATTCTTATAACAGACGAAACACCAACTCAGATGAGAGATCAAATAATCGAAAGAGTAGAAGAGTATATCTATCTAGGACACCAAATAAAACTGGACAAGCCGAAATTAACAGAAGAATCCGAATGACTTGGGTCGCTACTGGAAAGCTGAACCCCGTACTTAAAAACCATAAAATTCCGATCAATTTGAAAAGTTAAGTCTTTAACGCCTGCATCCTCCCAGTCCTTACATATAGATTAAAGACAACAACTTTAACAAATAAAGCTGCTAACAAACTTCGCACAACACAACGTGCAATAGAACGACTCATGCTGGGCGTTAGCCTTCGGGATCACATACGAACTGAGGAAATTAGACGACGAACGAAAGTGGAGGATGTGATAAAACGTATCGCCACCTCAAAATGGTTTTGGGCAGGGCACATTGCTAGGCAGAACACTACACGCTGGACAAGATATATTATGCAGTGGAGACCAAGACTGCATAAGAGGAGCGTGGGACGACTCCCCAAAAGATGGATGGACGACATCAGAGAGGTGGCAAGTCGAAACTAGTATCAAACGGCCATATGCAGAGAGGAATGGAAAAGAAAAGGGGAGGCGTGGATATCAAAGGACTGTTAAAGAAGAGAAGAAAAAGACACCCATATGCTGCCACTGGCCATAATAAACTGCTTTTTTCTATTGAAATATCATCTACTTCGATTTGACTTCTTCATGCGTCATTTCAAATCCTTCTTCAATAATTTGTCACTAAAATTCCGAAATTGACTGCATTATTAATATCTTCTTGGAACGATAGTATATTTCTAATAGAAATACCGGTGAAGAACTAGCGTACTGTGTTAAGTCGCACAACCAGTATAGTTTATAGTTTAGCTTGCCAGTTGAGATGCGTGCAAGCCACGTCGAACTGCAGTCGAGTTTAACGTATTATTTCTGTGTTATAGTGAGTTAATCAATCATTTAGTTTATAATATCCAGTATTAGTCAATACCAACACCGTGCCATGCCAGTCTTGGATAACGGAATCACTAAGCTATTGCGCAGCACAGGCGTTGCGATAACTACAATCACCAAACATTTGGTTTATTAGAGAACTCTCTGCCGAATTATTGAGCAGCAAACCTGGTAAGAACAGAAACAAGGTAAGAACGTACAATTTCAAAACTAATAATAATACAAATATGGTCAATAAAAATAACGCAGAAACAATGGTAGTGGATTAATCCAGTTCATTTAGACCCCAACGTAGTAATAATTACTTATGGCGTCAATCACAATCTTCACCATCAATCAAGTCAAATTCTCAAATTACAAAGCACTTACTAAGTTCCCCGGACACTGATGGGAGTAATAGAAAGTTCCTGCTAGATAATTCTAAATTGTTATCGCAAAACAGGTATTATCTGCCAGACTCAACCAACTTAAAATCTAAAGCCTCCTACATACATTGCAACATGCTGCGATGCATGCATCGACTCCTAGATTTCACGATGCAAGTTGCTGTGTGTGTAGCATAGCGTCAATGTATTTACATCTATTGCACCTTGCTGCGATGTCCGGAGTCAGAGTCCCGTTCTGGATGGTGAGCCTTGATGCCGAATAAGCTGACGCTGGAACCGGCTTCAACAACTTTCAATATGTGGAGACTTGCAGCAATGCGATTTTTAGCATTGTTGTCCAGTTCAAAGAGTGCAAACAAAGCTGGTGAAAAATAATTTTAGAAAATATTCATATATCATTTAAATCCATGTTTATGAAATAATAAGTCTAATAAGTCAAATAAGTATTCAGATAAAAACTGAAAATTGTCTTGCCACCAGCTATCTTTTTGTCCATTTTCTTTTTGGCTTCTGGGTTTGATTTCTTCTTCATAATTTGTTATGTTCATTTAATTGTGCCACTCTGTCTAGATTAGAGTCATACTTTAATTGCCGCTCCATAGGAATCAAATTTCTGTTTTAATTGCCATCTTCTAATGTTGATTACAGTTTTCGTAATTTTTCTTTTAAGATTGAGTTATGAGGGGCCAATTCCGCAAAGCCTTGAAGTTTCCCTTTATAAGCCGAACTTGCCGATTAATGTTTTGTCTGCACCTGACTCTGGACGCTTTCTGCGAATTTACGTTTCAGATATTTCCAGAACAATTTCATCATATTTCTCAATGTGGTGTAATATTTTTGACCAACGCATCTACGGGGGCCGTTAAGAAATCAAGTACGGCAGGGGCGGCTTATGTTTTCGATGGGTATCCATCGCGTGTATTTTCGTATCGCTGTATCACCGTGGGGTGAACAGAATATCGACAAGTGTCGGATTGAAAAGAAAATACGCTGGATTTCAACCCTGGGAAGGCAATTCATTGTGAATTTGCCGATCGCCATTGGCGGATTAGTATCGAGCCCATTCGTTGTTCCTGTACCTGTGCCGTTGCTGCGACGAAAATTTCGCCCCAAAGTTTTCTGAAGAAGTCGTCTACCTTCTTCCCGGACCTGAAAATACCCCACACTATACCTGCATCTGGAAAACAACCCCCAGAATTGTGCCTGCCTTTACCAGAATTCAAGGTAAAGGACCTAGTTTTTTTGTGTGGTGAAAAAAAAAGGAAGAAACCTTTTTCGCGCTAACTTGCCAAATTCCAAGTGACTGAACCCTTTTTTATGTAACTAGAAGCGACCTTCAGTCGCCGATTGTCCTTTGTCGTATTACTAATTGTAAAAAGTAATTTTTGTTATATTGTGTGATTCTTGTAAACTCCGACGCCAATAGCCACGTAGTTGTTTGAAGAATGTAAATAACGTCCGCCGGCGACCTCGAGTTCTCCCTTTGAACGTTCAAATTAAAAGTTTGTAATATGGAACTATAAAATCACCATTTGCTGTCATTCTTTTGTACTTTTGTCATTTCCAATAATTTAATTATATGTGTTTTAAAATTCATTACATCTTTTATTATTTTGTATCTGTATTTGTGTGTGCATAAATTTTACAAGCTTTCTAAACAGGAGGAGGCACAATAAAGGTGAGTTTGATTCCCGTAAGCTGTCGGCTTCTCGGCCTTCCACTAGAACCTACAATCAGCTGTGATTTGGAAGGTGGCGCCCACTAATTTTAACCTACTCTGAACACAACCAGGAAGATTTCCTCCCGTAAGCGATTTCTGCCAACCCCCCTACTCCACTGAGCTAAGCTGCAGGCCTTTTTGTACCTATCCGATTGCGAGTCGACGAAAAAGCTCTACTACTAACACTGGTAGTAGAGAAAGAACGAGAGTTCTGGAGACTCTTTAAATAAACTAACCTTGAAAGTGGTTGATGGGGGTGACCTCGGGAGGCTCCAGAACTCTCGTTCTTTCTCTACTACTGGTGCTGGTAAAACATCTTTCATTTTGTTTTAAAATAGGTATTTAGACGCATTACCATTTATTTTAAACAGATACTCCTGGCATCGGATGCTCTGAGGAGTCAGTACTGAGTAGGCGCGTTGAAACTGATGCTAGCTTCCTGAAACCTAGCAATTGCAATGTGTGAAGGAGGCTTAATAGCTTAACCCTAGATAATATTCCGGATAACCAAAACAGAAGTAAAATTCCACCGATTTCATTACACAATGCTACTGATTACCAACGTATCATAGTTGATGTAGAACAAACTATTAAAGAAGAGATTTCAGCAAATTACAGAGGTACTTTTCTTAGGATTAATCTTACTAACATTAACGATTACAGAAATCAAACAAATTCTTACACCGAAAATCAAATTAAATTTGATATATATATATATATGTATATATTTAACCATAGCTAACTTTAATGCTAACAGCATAGAATTGATGTAGCATGTGTGAGCGACACGCATCTTCTCAAAAATATCAAATTTACTATCCCTCGATACAATATAACTAGAAAAGAAAAGGAAACCACTAAAACATCCGGGGGAGTGGGTGTAATTTGCAAGAAGAATACTCACAGCACGCCAATATCATTACCACATCTAAGCCTTGAAGTAGTTGGAGTAAAAATCATCATGGAAGATAAAACGATACATAATCTAATGCCTATAAATAGCCAAATAAAAATCTAAATCAACAGTACTTATGAAATATCTTGACAACCAATGAACCAACTATCATGATCGGCGATCTTACTTGTAATCACACTTCATGGGGATGCCGAATAAATAATCCAAATAGAGCGAAGCTACTCACCTATTCAACAGAACATTTTGATTTAATAATTGCGCCTTACGAATCGACATACATGCCCTTCCGTACAGATCATCAGCCGGACATTCTTGATATAGTGTTACGCAAAAACTTTTCAAGGCCAGTACATCAAATGGTAATTACGGAAATGGACTCATTTTCCTGCACTAATCCTATTCAATCCAAATGTTAAAATAATTGATAAACTTCCTCGGCTGATAAGTGGACCTATAAACTGAAAAGAATTTCGCTCCACATTAGATAGTGCAATTACAAGTCCTGTCAACATGGTCACCAACCTAGTGGTGGGTAATTCCATTAAGAACTTGACTATAGCAATTAAAGAAGCAGTGGAAAGTGCGACTATCTCTATAAAAAGCAACGACTATTCATGTTCTACAGTTAATCAAAGATAAAAACCGCGTTCGTAAACAATGGCAAAGAACCAAAGAACCCCAACTTAAGAAAATGTTGAATCGACTCACACATAACGCTATAAAGGAATGAGACAGTTTGCGTAAATACCAATCATATCTACAAGATCTAGACACGAACAACCCAAACATGTGGCAGGCTACCAAACGAATATTTATGAAACCGCACACTATACCAGTAATGTCAGTGAATGCTCAGAAATGCGTAACCGATCAAGATTCACTAAAGTTCCCACTGTTAAAGCAATAGAATTAGTGAGGAAGGTCGTCTCAGAAGAATTTATCAATCTCGTGCAACTATGTTTACAATTCACCATCTTCAGTTGGCAATGAAAAATGTACGAACAAACCGAAGGAACAGCCACGGGATCGCCTCTCTCTTCTATTATTGCTAACATGTTCATGTATTATGGCCTCATGGACGTCCATCCATAGCAGCTTCCTGGTCCACCTAAATCAAATCCACCCCAACATTCAGTTTACCATGTCGAAAAAACGGTACGCTTCTTTATTGGGATGTCTCTGCAAAGAGGAAGCCCGATTACACAAGGCAACACAGTGTGTACAGGAAATCAACACACATACACACAAATCGATATCTTAACGCCAGCTCTCATCGTCACCCTCTACAAAAGACAGCAGTGCTTTACACTCTGGCCAAGCCCGCTATTTGTCAATCCGGCACCGAGAGTCTACCGAGAGAAGAATTCTACCGGATGTCCACCCTCTCAAAAAATGGTTACAAACCCAAAGGAATTCCTAGAGCAACCTGCAAACCAAAACAATCACCTATTACCAAAGAAAAGAAAGATCCAAGGCATTTGTTCCTTATCTGCGAGGCACCACAGACAAAATAGCATACTTATTGCAAAGGAATAAGATCAACATAATATTTAAACCGCACTCTACTTTACGCCAGTAATACAGAACCCCTAAGAACCCAGAACTTGAGCTGTAATGCCAAGGAATACAAAAAATTCCCTGCTCGTGTGGAAAATGCTTCATTGGACAAACCGGCCGCACAGTAGAACTACGAAAACAAGAACATATGTGCGACTGCAACCACCGTCGAAGAAAGAAAAGTCATCGCACGGGTAAAGTAGAACCAAACTTTTAGTAGCGAATATTTAAATCCCTACTCACCAGTCAGCAGGTGGCATGTAATCTCTGGACAATAGCGTTGGTGCTTGTTGGTGTGTGGCCAGCGCCGCATTTAACTTTCTTGGCAATGGCTAAAATCCGGCGTGCAACTTTTTATTGAAACTGGGTATTATTATTATAAGTATATATTATAAAATGTTATAATAACAGTATCTAGGTTAGATTAAATTTAAATTACCGAATGACCAACCATCTATTCCCTGAATATTGTTAAATACCTTAAAATTATAATGAGTGGACAACAGCTTGTCCACTAACGATGTAGGTGATCATGTTAAATTTGTTTTGCAATATGAATCATTTGTTTTCAAAAGCTTGCTAATTTGGTTATTGTTCTGGGTAAATTCAGTCGTAATTTTGACCAGTCGCAGTTATATCAGGGTTTTCTGGAGACCTTTCGAAAGCGACGATAATAGCTTCCCAGAGACAGTCGTAAATTCCAAGGTGCCAAGTTTTCTAGATGAAAACTGAAAATTCCGAAATTAAGATCGGTAATTCCGAGGTTTAATTGCAAATTTCAAGATTAAAGTAAAAATTTCCAGAGACCGTCGGAAACTCCAATGCTAAGGAGCCACATTTTCTACATGAAAGCCGCAAAATCTAAAGTTAAATCGAAAATCTCAAGATTAAAGTTAAAATTCCCAGTTATGTCGGAAATCCCAATACTAAACTGCCAAGGAGTATACAAAATTCCCTTCTCGTGTGGAAAATGGTATTTTGGATATACCGGCCGCACAGTAGAAATACGAAAACAAGAACATACCACCGACTGCAAACACCGTGGAACTGTCGTAGGGGAGACCCAGGAGACTTTTGACACGAGGAGAGGTTGGATAGCTTCATATTTTCCGCCACATAAGCAATACGTGACTTCTAGTTGTTTTGTATAGTCGTTCATAGCGGTTAAGTTGTGAACTGTGCATGAGCTGTCTCTCAAAACATTTGTAAAAGAGTGAAAATAGTTTTTTAATTTTTGGTAAGTATGATCTAATTTTCTAAGTCGACATGTACACAATTAATGTTTTATTTCATCCCATATTTGTCAGGTGCTTCTTGGATGATTATAATTTGAGGTTATATGAAAAAAACCATTTGATTATTATCACGTTAGTTTACTTGTTTTTGAAATATATGTGAGCATACCGAGGAGATAATGGACTTAAGAAAATTGACTGTCCAAAGTCTCCTAAGAGGACTTAATCTTTTTTTCTTTTAGAGATTTAATTATTTTGAAGATACCAAATTTCTACAAGAAAAAAACCGGAGAGATTTCAATCCGGCGGCTATGGAACGAGCCGTCAAGGCCTTTATAAGCAATAATTTAAGCCTAAGGAAAAATGCTGAGCGTTATGGCGTCAAAAAAAGCAGACTTGGTATGTATGTAAACAAGGCAAAAGATATCGGAATGGATAATATGGAGTTCAAACCAGATCTTTCTAAGAGCCAAATCCTCACATCTGAAATGCAGATAGATTGGAAGCTTACTTACTGAAAGTTGCAGCAATGTATTATGGTCTCACGCCTAAATCAGTGAGGTGTTTGGCATGTGAATATGCTTCCAGGAATACTAGAAAGATGCCAAACAAATGGGAAGAGGCGAAAATGGCATCAGAATCTTGGTTCACGCGCTTTATGCGTAGACATCCGCGATTATCAGTGCGAAAACCGGAAGCAACCAGCCTGGCTCGTATGACCAGCTTCAATAAAACCAATGTGCAACTTTTTCAAAACAACTTACATGATGTTATTAACCGACGGTCCTTTACTCCAGCCCAAATCTACAATTTGGATGAGGTAACATTGATCTTGTGTAGGTAGTTACGTATGTATAAAGTAAATTAAGATTTAATTTTTTTTCAAGGCGGGTGTCACAAATGTGCAAAAGGTCCAGAAGATCTTAGGGAAAAGACCAAATATCAGATAGGAAAAGTCACATCCAGGGAGAGAGGTGAATTAATGACTCATGTTGGCATAATTTGTGCAAATGGGAATGCTGTACCACCGGTCTGGATCTTTCCACGCCGTAGGTTTGACGCTACTAGAATGATGAAAGTAATGCCCAATAATGGACCTTTGGGGTTGGCATATCCTCCCGGATGGATGACCTGCGAAAACTTGTTGGAACATTTTGTGAAAAATTTCAAATGTAGCAAGCAAGACCGTGTCCTTTTAATCATGGAAACGATGAATCACACGTGTCACTGAATGCTATTGATTTCTACAGGGATAACGGGATCGTTATTCTTACCTTGCCGCCGCACACATTCCATAAACTCCAACCCCTGGACAGGACTATTTTTGACCCATTTAAGACATTTTTAAGTCAAGCAGCTGATTCCTGGATGCTTTTCCATCCTGGACAAACGTTAAGTATTTATGATTTGCCTTCCATGTGTCTTGAAGCTTGGGATAGGGCAGCCAATCCAGTGAACATAAAAGCTGGATGTTGATGCACAGGAATTGTTCCATTCGATCGGAACTTATTTGGTGAAGAGGAATTTTTAACTTCGGCCGTTACTGATCGCCCGATGACAGAAGATATTCATGTGCCCTCAACATCTTTCGCCGAATCCATCTACTTCGATTCCACTAGCAACCTCAAATGAACCACTAACTTCGAAAATGTCACCGTACAACTCAAAGCAAGAAAGCGTAACTTTATATCTCCTGCGGTCATTCAGCCTTTCCCAATAGCGCCCCCCACAAAAGAAAATTCCAAGAAAGGAAGAAAACGGGGCCGTTGCAAGATTGCAACCGACACACCAGAGAAGGCTTTACTGGAAGAAGAGCTGAGACAAAAGGAAGATAACATTGCAGCAATAAGAAAAGCAGCTAGTAAGAGAGAAATACTCCAGAATGAATCATCCGAAGATGAGAACACCCAAGTAGATTACGCAGATCATTCTTCAGATGATAGTTTAGATTTCCAAGAAGATAAGGAAGAGAAAGATGTTTCTAATGGCGATTATATTGTGGTTAATATCTAAGGAAAAGCATGCGTTAGAAAGTACGTTGCTGTTGTAGATGACATTAATGAAGAGGGATATGAGGCAAGGTTCTTAAAGAGGAATATTCCGTCGAATAGATTTTGCTTCACCTCCGAATCTTCGGCCACAGTTAATTTTAACGATGTTGTGGTGGTATTACCTATGCCAATTAAAGAGAGTAGGCGTAGATTTGACGGAATGGTGTATTTTAATATTGACTTGTCAGACTACAGCTTGCAATAAGTTTTTATGCTAACATTTAAAGAGAATATGTTTAAGTACCTACTCACCCGTTTTTCTTACCATTTTTGTGAAAAAAAAAGTCTTTTGCATATATCTATGCTGTCCAGTTTCTCCCTAGGCCCAGTCCACTGTCTCCTTGGGGTGAGGAGACAATGAACATATTACACGCTCGTCTTTTAATGATAGCAGTTTTGGGCGCAATAACTTTACCGCGATGAGTGAGTGTCTAAGAGACATCTGATAGTCAAAGTTACTAACGAGATACAATCCGCTGTTTATTTTGCTCATTTATAGATTTTAGGGCTATAAGTACAAAAAGTGTCCAAAGTCTCCTGGGTCTCCCCTACATAGTCAGCTCTTGCCGAACAGCAAACCGCAAGATCATTTTTGAACGAACAAAAGTCATCGCAAACAGCAATAGAACTTCAACCGGTAAGAGAGCCTTGTGAGAATAAACAATCCTTGGAAAATGGCGCTAAAACACCATATGGCCACAGCAGAAGAATACGCATCACCGCAGACAACAAGCATGGGCTTACCGAATCAACCGGCACCAGCTAATAGAAACCCAGCATATGAACCGAGGCTCCTCCGCCAGTCAACCATGGCTAAGAGAAACTTATAAATTCCGGATCCGCCGGTCCAGTTTTCAGTCAGCTTTGATAATGCTATCTACAATGGTTAGGAAAATGTCAGCAACAATCAATTGAACGACGGCGCGATTTAAGCCCGAAGAGATGACTTGATTAGACACAAACTGTGGAAGCCTGAAATTTCATATTAAATTAAGATGTATTGTATTAGTTTCAATATACTTATTTCCGTTCTAGTATTTTTCTGCTGCGCCCCCTTCTGAGGACTTTTGCTCCCCCTCCCTACCCGGGGAAGTATACAGTAGATATTATTTTTCTTTGTGCTAAAACGAAATAACGGAAAGTTCTGAGATATACTATGATTAATACTTTATAAAGCTTGAGAGCAAAGATACTAGTTTATATTGAAATTACTATCGGAAAATCAATTTTGTAAACACAAAATTTTAAAGCATGATTCGCTAAATTCCATCAAAGTATTATTGCAGTATGATTTCCAAAATCTTCGATAAGTTTGCTATGGAAAACAAACGAGTGTCTTTACTTAATTTATAAAGTTATGAAAATACAGTTCAGTTACTAAAATTATTTATTATTCTAGAACACAATATATTTACTTCGTTATCTCTTTTCTAGAAATTGAACTATACTTTACTGTCTATTAGATACCTGTAGCGAAATGTTATAAACTGTATGGCTTAAGTCATCGGTTCTCAAACGGTGGAGCGCGCCCTCCAGGGGGGGGGGGGCGCGAATAAATGAACAAGATATCAGAATTAATATTTTACATTTTTATCACAACGAAAGCATTATAACTATAGTACATGTGATCACCTATTAACGGTAAAGATGCTAATAGAGAAATCAACAGAATACAACCTTCCACTACACTTGGCGTTTGTTGATTATGAGGAAGCCTTTGACTCCATAGAGCATTGGGCAATCATGGGAGAAATGGACAAAGCACATATAGCCCACCGATACAAAAATCTACTGAAAAACATATAACAACGAGCGACATCGACAATCAGATTACATGAAGACTCACAGAAAATATAATATTAAAAGAGGAATACAACAGGGCGACACCATATCGCCCAAACTATTCACTTTAGCTTTGGAAGGGATCTTTAAAAAATTAGCATGGGCAAATGTAGGAGTCAACATCAATGGCGAACGACTCTCCCACTTGAGATTCGCCGACGACATAGTACTAATCGCTGAATCGGAAGAAGATCTGAGAAAAATGTTAATAGAATTAGAAAAAGAATCAAGCAGCATCGGCCTAAAAATGAACTTGGAAAAAACAAACATAATGAGTCCTCAAAACCTTCACATTACAATAAATGGCAAAGGCATAGAAAATGTTAAAAACTATACAGGGTGTATAAGAAATAGGTACAAATATTTAAACCAGTAATAGATTGGCTCAAGTAGAATTCAATGGTACTATTCAGTTTTCAAAAATCATTAAGTTTATTTTTTTGAATTAAAAAATCAAATAAAATTTCGTTTAAGAACTGCTGATGATACATAGAAAATGCATTTAAGCTGTAGAAGGTTATTACCTAATTGTAAAGTAAATTCAAAGTGGCAAGCGCGTAAAAACTTGTCTGGCTTGTGATAAACTACGGAATTGGGAGGAGTCAAGCTTTAATTGAAGCAGTTGGACATTTTTGTAATTAGAAGGCATTTAAGAATTTCATTTACCGCTAAATTAAATTTTTGCGTTTTCACTTTATCATGGGGGTATAAAAATTATAAACAAGTGCTGCTTCGTGCAAAAAAAAACTCCAAACGCATAAAGCATTTAAAAAAGTACTAATTTATTTCAGAATTCCCATAATTTATTTAAATCAATAAATAAAAAACAGTTTACCTCAGAAGTGAAAAGTGGATCACAATAAATGTTCAAAATGACGACCACCACTGAGAACACAAGCTGCTGCACGTCGAAGCATTGAATTACGCATCCTTCCAAAAACGGTAGGATCTCGCCGAATCCTATCGGCAGCGTCTTCAATGCGTACCCTTAATTCCCCAACTGTGTTCACTGGCGTGGAGTAAACTAACTGTTTCATATAGCCCCACAAAAAGAAATCACAACTATTTCCCGTAAATAAGAACAACATTAGTAAGTTCAATGTTCGTAAAATTTTCCATTTTGGTAGAAACACTGCTTGCCAGCTTCAACAACAGACTGAATAGAAATTACTTACCTACCTAATAGTATTGGTTTGTGGCAGGCGATAAGAAATTTTTTGCACTTCTATCTTACTCTCCTTTGCATAACATGTCTTTGAACTCAAATTTTTGTTATTATCCTGCGGTACTCAAACAATTTTGGGTCTAATTTTCAATGATTATTTTCTCATATCTTAAGAGTCTTATTGCCAAAGAAATGTTTTTCTAGTTTGTATATATTGTATTCTACCATCGGATTTAGAATTTGCACCTATTTCTGATACATCCTGTATATACCTAGGACAACACATTGAAATAAGCAATCGAAAGAAGGACGCTGAAATTGAAAGAAGAAGGCGATTAGGCTGGGTGGCTTTCGGAAAACTCTCCCACATTGTGAAAAATAAAAAGATTCCACTACACCTTAGGGCAAGAATATTCAACGAGTGCGTACTACCAGTTATAACATATGGAGCACAAACGTGAACTCTCACAAGACATATAGTGGACAAATTGCAAAAAAACATAAAGCGCAATGGAAAGAGCGATAGTGGGCTTTTCACTAAGGAACCGCAAACAAAATGAATGGGTCAGAGAAAAAACAAAGATTACCGACATTATAGAGAGAATTACACAGATGAAATGAGACTATGCTGGCCATTTCGCAAGATTGAAAAACCACCGATGGAATAATAAAATCATAAGCTCGAGACCATGGAGACGGGGAAGAAGCAGAGGTAGACCAATTATGCGCTGGTACGATGACATCAAGAAAGTGGCAGGATTGAAATGGATAGGAGCTGTACAAAATAGAAAGAACTGGAAAATAAAGAGGGAGGCCTATGCTCAATACTGGGCGCGACAAGGCCTATAAGATGAAAGCAGCTACAGCGGAAAAACCAATTTCGTACAGGTAAGAAGTAGGAGAAGGTAACAGTATCCGAAACGCTTTTGCTTTAATAAGAGAATAGTTATACTTATAAGAAATTTTTTAATGACTTAATAACAAAATTTGATATTTCTGCGGTACTTGAAGAAAGATCTATCAATTGTTCTTCTTCTTGTAGAGATAGGCCGGTAGGTATACTTCAACTTCTTCTGCGAAAAAGTATATGCTGAAAGTAGTGCTCAAGTTTTCTAAATGACCCTTCACTGTCTTTAGCAACAACTTTTTATGACACTCTTCCGGCGGGTAACTCTGGATAAATACACACATTGTGAGAAGGATCTCAAAGAAATTGTCTTTTAATTTGATATTCCATAACTGTATTCTCTTACAAAAAGCGTTGACCCTTCCACTTAAATCTAATATATTTGTATTACTTCCGTGAAGTCTAAAATTAAGTAAATTAAGTTTTTCGTATATGTCTACTAAGTAGGACAGCTTCATTAGAAATAAATTGTCGTAGAATTATTCCCCATGCTTATGACCCTCCTCGCTCTAGAATATCATAATTTCATTTCTCGGTTTGTAGACGCGCTTGAACACCTTACCGCGTGACAACCATTTGGATGAAGAATAAAACAACAATGATATATGTTCAGCTCCCATTACCTTCACAAAGAGCAGCGAAAATTCTTGATTTCAGAGGTCTGGATTTTATATAATTAACTACGTTAATATCTACTATCAAAACAATATTTAGCCCAGGACTTAGCGATTTTTATGCTAAAGCTTCCCGATGAATCACGCAGTGTGTCCAGACTACTCCTGGAGCTTCCTTCTTCACAAGTGCTTGTAAACTGTTATCTACCAGACATGGCTTGAGCTCCATCGGTGCAAATTCCAACACAATCTTTCCACTGCACGTTTACGCTTACAATAGCATCATTTGTAATTCTGCAAATTCTGTAAATAGCAAGTCTTCAACTATTGCAGCTCCTTGACAAAATCTGATATAGAAAATCAAATGAGAATCGTTACTGCTGTCTGTTGCTTCATCAAGTTGTATGGCAAATAATTTTCCAACTAACTCAGATTCAAGCTGTTGCTGAATATCCACAGATATATGGTTAATTCTTCGACAACTTGTATCGTTTGCCAGAGGAATATTCTTGAGTTGTTTAGCATAGCTTTCACCAAACATTGTTTTTATCATGTCTATGGCAGCTGGTAAAATAAGTTGCTCTGCAATCGTATGTGGCTTCTTGCATTTGGATATTGTATAAGCCACTTTGTATGACGCCAATAAAGATTTCTCATTTACTGTAAGAGCTTTGTGGAACTTTTGTCTTCTGTTTCCTGAAAGATCTAAATTTCTCTGCAAAAAATTCACGTGGTTTATCGACATATTCTTTGTGCAAAGTTTCTAAATGCCTTCAATTAATTGGGTTTTATACTATCTGCAGTCAAACTTTTGAGGCAAATAACACATTGAGGTTTTTCGTCACCACTTATTTCTATGCTTGTAAAACAAAGTTTAAGTATGCTTGGCCATATTTTCGTGTTTTTGACTTTATAACAGGATTAGTAGTCACGGATAGGTGTTTCTGATGAAATAGAAGCTTCTTCGTCTCTAAGCTTACGTTTGCCTCCAATTAAAAATCTATCCATATTTACTAAACATGTACATAAATATACAATAATTTTTTTGAGTGTTTGAACTCTCTTATGTAACAGTCACAACGACACAACTAACAACTGACGCGCTGCCACTGCTTCTATAATCGCGTATTTTCAATCCAGAAAGTTCGAAACGTATCTGTATCTGCCCCGAACGTTCGGGTAACAGTAAATCAGGTGATAATGCGGGGCGACTGCACCACATCCGCAGCGTAGTCAATATTGCCAAATCGAGTTACATAAGTTCTTGCGTATTGGGTTATTCTCATCTATCTTATATTATGCAGGGGGCGCAGAATTATTCAAGGTAAAAAAGGGACGGCGCGAAATACGAAAGTTTGAGAACCGCTTGCTTAAGAAACGCACACGTTTTGTTTCCCACCATAAACACTTATCGAAAATGTTGATTATGCAGTATTTTAAAAAAATTGTACAATTTAATACATAAAGTGTAACAGAGGAATTGATAAATGATGAAACAGAAAATTTAATATAAGTCAAATTACGTGTGACCGACTGTCATAAAATGACAAATGCGGTAGACCAGTAGCAATTATATTTCGCTCGCTGCAGAATGGTCTATTTGCAAACCATTTGCGCGTCTTTTTTGTATTATGACAATATATCACACGGGAAGTAGTAGGTGGCAGATAATTGGTAATATTAAACTCTCTGGAAATCGAATAAAGGAGCTCGTAATAAATCACCCTGTCTTACGTGTCCGTGCTGAAATTTGTGTTTTACACAAATTGTTATTCAAGACCATCCGTTGCAAGCAATCATAAACTAAAACGGCGAGACGGACATTCAAGTATAATGCCACTTTGATAAAGCACTGTGCTTATAAAAAACGTCTTCCAAGAAGTTTTTAAATATCCTTTTTCGTTTTGCTTGCTAGAGAAGACGAGCAAGAAGCTAATTGGCAGAAAAACTTATTAAGAGCGTCTCGAGTTCCTAACTAATAAGTATCGGTCTTTTATGAAACGGAAGTTTTCTATTCTATACGATGGGTAAATTTTAATTTTGCGCACAATGCAGCTAATTAAAAGGAAATTAAACACTATAACAACTATGAGGGGGGGGGGGTTATCGTAGAAACTGCATTCACTAAATGAGACCCTAAATTTCATTATATATAAATACATTTTGGAATTATTGCAATTGATAAAAACATATATATATATATATATATATTGCTGTGTTACAAAAAAAGCTCTTATGAAGATAGCTTAACTTCTTACTAATTTGAATAAAGCTATATGATATTTGCAAAAATGGATTGTTTAACCACATTTAGATTGAATACGGATTGATCTTGTAGTTTCCGATGTTAGGTTGATATCGTATTGCTGTGTAACCTTGGATTCTAGGTTCTCCCTTATGTTTTATTTGTTTACAGCCATTTTGATAAAGGTGTGGAGAAATTTATCAGTCTTATTTGTGCTTTCTTGAGCTGTAATTAATAAAATATAAGTAAAATTGTAATCAGTGTGACAGTTACATACTAATTTGTAATTTTGTGAACTTTATGCTTTTCTTTTGGGAAAAGTATGTTTATAGTGATGTGCTAGAGTATGTTAAGAAGGTATTAGTTGATTTTGAAAAACATTTAACTTAATTTTAAGAATGGTAAAAATATTTGTGAATTTCTAAATACGTTTTCAAACATATGCAAAGTGAGGTATCAAAATGTTCATATTTTAATGTATAACACAGTGATGTTTTCAATTTTGATGCTAGATACATTTTAAGGAAGTTATTGCAATTTATAAGAATTTGGTAAATTTTGGTCATTTAATGCTTGGCCCTAATTGGCTGATTTTGTTTGAGTTACATTATTTTTTTGTATGTTGTTTCCTTAGCAACGGGGAAAAATATGAGTTTTGTTAATTAAAAAATTGAAGTAGTTGCAAAAATTTCTTCATTCAGACCGCACGTTGTTAAGGCACAGCTCCTCAAATTTATTTAATTGTGTGTCGATTTATATATAATGACAATAAATCAAAGTGTTTAGTGTTTGAGTACATACTTGAAGTTGTTTTATTGTACTAGCGGCCGAGATTTTGGAAAATCTCAAGAAAACTAGAAATTTCGTCGCAGAATTGGAAGATAGCGTCCCCTGATCATCTTTTGTTACCGATCGTCGTTTTGTTTTTTGCTTTTTGGTCAACCGTATTGGTATGTAAACCAAACATAAATTTTAATGTTCTTTGATTATAACTCCATATCTACAAGATTAATAATATTTGAATATGAATAATTATCATTATTTAAGTATAAAACAAATAAAAGTGCTACGGTATTTTGATATTAATAAAAGTTCCAACATAAAAGTTTCCACAGATCAAATTTGGAGGTTATAATTTTGTTATTACCGACGCGAAAATTACAAGAGATCTTACGGCTTATTCGAATTAAAGAAATTAATGTGAACTTAATCTACTTACTTGTTGGCCCAAATTTTAAATTAAATAAAGAACATTTTACTGCACCAAATTTTATAAACATCTTTACGTGACACGAGCTTGCTGTCAACTTTTGGTGTGCCAGCGCGAGGATATACAGGTGACTACATTTCAGAAAATTCCATCAAGGTCAAATTCACATGCCTTCGATGTTATAGTGAAGAATGTATATGGGATTTATTGTATAAGCGAATTTTATAAAGTTAAAGAGTGCTAATATATTTGTTTGTCATTTGTAATTTGTTGAAAGTTACTTAGTTGAATATGGAAGCACTTATAATTTTTCTTTATTTCCCTGTGCCTTTTTGTGTTTGCCTTGTTCCCTAGCGTTCGAGTGTACACAGTTTGCTCCAGTTATAACAGTGACCCTGGGATCGTTTCATACAGGTTCGTGCAAAATTTATTTGATTTATGTGTAGGTTAGACAATTTATAGTTTCATTTGTTTATTGTCAGATTCACAGCAGGTTGAGTTATCTTGATAATAGTTTAGATATATATCTAAAAGGTGCCCAACGAATAGGTTTAACCATTCTAATTTATTTTTGTTCCAACTTGATTATTATTTTAAATTATTGCATAAGCTTGTAATTATATCTCACGGAAACAGTAATCTTTCATTTGGGAATCAACACAAATATAAATCCATTGAATCGATATTCTGTCGGGGTGCAATGCTAGACTATTCTCTTTTTCATTGAGGATCTTGCAAATCAATATTGAAAGCATAAGTAGAGCCAAGAGTGCATATTGATCTAAATTATTGCTTGACAAAAAGATCGATGTAGATGTAACAAGATACTCACTGTAACAGCCAAACTCAACTACGTTCAAAATTCTTGAGCATAAATTACTAGCCGGTACATATCATAAATCATTTAAGACTGCTACCTACTAACGGAACTCACTGACCAACACCAGAGTTGTTTCAACATATCTGTCATCACAATTAAATTAACAATAATTGAATCTATAATAGCTGTAAACCACCTTCAGTATGGTGGCGCGAGACAATTCTCCCTGCGGTAGAACACCCTGCGCTGTACACGGGCGACTTCAACAGCCATCATACACAATGAAAAGAACACAATAACAATGAAAATAGTCAGAAATTGATAGGATGGGCATACTCCAATAGCATGGCGTTAATGTCTGACCCTAAAGACATAAGCACCTTCCAATCTGGAAGATGGAAGAAACTAATCCTGATTTATGCTTCATAGCAAGAAACAACAGGGGAAACACACTGTCCATCACGAGACATGTTCTCGCACGCTTCCCGCATTCTCAGCTTCATCCAGTTGCCCTGAAAACGGGTGCGCAAATACAGGTCATTAACTTGTCTGCTCTCCCCAGATGGGCTAACTGGGAATACTTAGACAGGAACCTTAGATGGATACCACCTCTAGCCAAAAATTACGAACGATTCGTGAAGATGACCATAGCAACCGCAAAAAAATACATGTATACGTTCACTTAATATATCCCAGAATGGAACGAAACGTAAGAAAAACTGTATAAAGATTTTCCGCAGAACAGTCAGATATCGCCAATGAATTACTATACGAGCTAGATATAGCTAGAAGGAACCAACGGAACAAACCAGTATCAAGCATGAATTTTAAACATTCTAGCCGCAACGCATAGAGCCGTCTCAAAAAACTTGATGGTGCCTTGCACAGACCGCAACATTTCGCTGAGGTATCCCCAAACCAAATAGCCAACAGTTTATTAACAATGTCTAGAACTAAGGCAGACCCGGCTCATACCAAATACCTCCAAAACGAAATGGCTGCCCTCCGAAGAGAAAGTTTTGATCCCCAAGCGACCTCCTCCCCATTCACTAAAGACGAACTTAAAAAAGCAAATCAAGAACCTACAACAGGACAAAGCACCAGGTTTCGATGTGTTCCTTTCCGAATTCCTGATTCACTGTTGGGACGGAACTGTGCAATGGCTAAAAGTTGATGGAAGAAGTCATATACATTATACAACAGAGTCAGCGAAAATCTTTGTGATTCCCCCACCCGATGAAGTCGTATTCAGACTTTCTCGAAGTTGCAAAAAGCAAGTTCTCAATCTTACCATCGTTATCGAAGTGAGATTTGAGAAACGGCTAAATGTCGGAGTGGTGTTTACAGATCTCACGGCAGCATACGACACAGTCTGAAGCAAAGATGTTATATATACATTTTTCACCAAATGCAAAAAGAATGCTCCAGGTATGATGGGGAGCGGTTGTAACAAACAGAAAAGTCTGAACAACAACCTTCCGCAAGGTTCCGTCTTGGCACCGCTACTGTTTATCCTTTATATAGCAGATCATCCTCACACTACTTCAAACGATTTGCTTATGCCGACGATCTTGCTAGATGAAATATTAAGTTAAAATTCCCAGTTATGTAGGAAATTCCTACACTAAGATGCCAAATTTTCTAGATGAAAGCTGAAAATTCCGAAATTAAGATCGATAATTTCGAGGTTTAATTACAAATCTCGAAATTAAAGTAAAATTCCCAGTTATGACGGAAATTCCAACACTTAGGTGCCGAATTTTCTAAATAAAAGCTGAAAACCTCGAAATTAAGATCGATAATTCCGAGGTTTAATTACAAGTCTTGAGATTAAAGTAAAAATGCACAAAGACTGTCAGAAATTCCAACACTTAAGTGGCAAATTTTTCCGATGAAAGCTGAAAATTTCGAAACTAAGATCGATAATTCCGAGATTTTATTGCAAATCTCGAGATTAAAGTGCAAATTGCCAAAGACTGTCGGAAATTCCAATACTAAGGTGCCAGATTTTTTAGATCAAAGTTATAAAATATTAAGGTAAACCGAAAATCTCAAAATTAAAGATAAGATTCCCAGTTATGTCGGAAATTCCAACACTTAGTTGCCAAATTTTCCAGATAAAAGCTGAAAATTCCGAAACTAAGATCGATAATTTCGAGGTTTAATTACAATGCTCGAAATTAAAGTAAAATTTCCCAGAGACCGTCGGAAATTACAATACTAAGCACCAGATTTTCCATATTAAAGCCGAAAAATCTGATATTAAATCGTAAATCTCAAAATTAAAGTTAAAATTCCCAGTTATGTCGGAAATTCCAACACTTAGGTGCTGAGTTTTCTAGATAAAAGCTGAGAACTTCGAAATTATGATCGATAATTCCGAGGTTTAATCGAAAATCTCGAGATTATAGTTTAAATTCCCAGAGACTGTCCGAAATTCCAGCACTAAGGTGCCAAGTTTTCTAGATGAACGCTGAAAATTTCGAAAATAAGATCGATAATTCCGAGGTTTAATTGAAAATCTCGAGATTAAAGTAAAAATTACCATAGACTATCCGAAATTCCAACACTAAGGTGCCAAGTTTTCTAGATGAACGTTGAATATTTCGAAATTAAGATCGATAATTCCGAGGTTTAATTGAAAATCTCGAGATTAAAGTAAAAATTACCATAGACTATCCGAAATTCCAACACTAAGGTGCCAAGTTTTCTAGATGAACGTTGAATATTTCGAAATTAAGATCGATAATTCCGAGGTTTAATTGAAAATCTCGAGATTAAAGTAAAAATTACCATAGACTATCCGAAATTCCAACACTAAGGTGCCAAGTTTTCTAGATGAACGTTGAATATTTCGAAATTAAGATCGATAATTCCGAGGTTTAATTGAAAATCTCGAGATTAAAGTAAAAATTACCATAGACTATCCGAAATTCCAACACTAAGGTGCCAAGTTTTCTAGATGAACGTTGAATATTTCGAAATTAAGATCGATAATTCCGAGGTTTAATTGAAAATCTCGAGATTAAAGTAAAAATTACCATAGACTATCCGAAATTCCAACACTAAGGTGCCAAGTTTTCTAGATGAACGTTGAATATTTCGAAATTAAGATCGATAATTCCGAGGTTTAATTGAAAATCTCGAGATTAAAGTAAAAATTACCATAGACTATCCGAAATTCCAACACTAAGGTGCCAAGTTTTCTAGATGAACGTTGAATATTTCGAAATTAAGATCGATAATTCCGAGGTTTAATTGAAAATCTCGAGATTAAAGTAAAAATTACCATAGACTATCCGAAATTCCAACACTAAGGTGCCAAGTTTTCTAGATGAACGTTGAATATTTCGAAATTAAGATCGATAATTCCGAGGTTTAATTGAAAATCTCGAGATTAAAGTAAA
>JABXWE010005724.1:0-78295 GCA_014611495.1 Limonius californicus | reverse complement strand
GCTAAACTGGAAAGGTAATTTAAAAAATGGAAACTCTTTGTTGCAAGTGATCTAATTACATACAACGAAACTGTAAGTAATATTTTAAATTTAAATTTCCTGAAAACAAATAGTAATTCGTAGAACTAAACCATTATTGCACAAGTTACCTTCCCTTTTCTTTTTGAAAACTCATTTCAAATGGCATCAGTTCCTGTATATGTATTATAAATTGCAATTACATACTATTAAGCATCTAACCTTTAATTTTGTTTTGATAAAGTAAAATGTAAATTTTCATATGGTGAAAAATGTTATGAATTTTGGGCACTTGGGACACTGCTGTATACTAAACAGATTATTTTATTTGAGTAACAACTTGGAGGAAGTTGTTCCCAATAGTGAAGCAGACTTACAGCAACGTTCAGTTCTGTGCTACAAATCAAAAGTAATAATAAAATATTTTGGAAATGAAAATAGTATTCTCCTCCACTGGCGTGGGAATTCACTGAATTTTGAATATACATATAGAATTTCCGCCATTTGCAAAACTAAGGTTTAGAGCATGGCAGTAATCCAGGTGTGGTTGCAAGACGAGACTATTATATAAAACTGGAAAAAATTAGTTGATTTATGCCGAAAGGAAACAATTCATTCACAACTAAGCCCCACTTATGTTTATGTAATTATTCATTTGTAATGTCCTATTACAAATAAATATTTGTTCAAATATTGTACCAATATTCGCATACTGTGTATTACCAACCACTTTCTGATCACTTGTTTTCTGGTATGTTGTGCATTCCTCAATAGTTTGTTTGTTTATTCTAACAGTTTTTTGAGTTAACTGAACTAAATAATGTTTTTGATATTGTGACCTTATTTATAAACTGAAAATAAAAATACTCCTGTATTAGGAATGTAATTGGCTGTAAATTTATTATAAAAAAAAACACAAGTGTGCCATAAAAAATTACGTTTTTGCATAATTATGTTGCTCCTTATTTTTCTGGTGACAATTTTCCTTAGAGTAGGTTTGGATAGAGCACCCAAAACTAATTCCGATAATAGAAAATATGTGTAATTGTAAAATCAAGCACCTGTATGGTGAATTGGTTCATAAATATAACTCATAATGGTATTTTACAAACACATCCTCCTTTGTTTTATTGGTGGAACTAAACTTTGTTGTAAGCTTGAGGTTCTAACAAATACTAACAAAGGGAAGCTACTGGCTATTAATATACTGTGAGGTAGCAAATTATTATTAATACAAAAATATAACAGTAACCTCGAACTGAGTGATTTAGTGCAATAACTGCACACATGCCAAATTCGCAATTTTCAAAAACGCAAAAAACTGTACTGTTTTTGCACCAAACATTTTGGTGTACTGGATCATAAAAATTGTTATATTTCAACTAAATTCGCGAGTTTATGTACCGTTTTTTTACCAACACAACGCAGCTGTATATAGCTCATTTTTGGCGAAAATGACATTTCTACTGTTCTTGCACCAAACCCCTCAATTCCAAAATCTTTTTTTGCTACTATTTAATTTTTAAGAAACCCTTTATGAAAGGATCTAACTTACATTTTCCCATAAACTAGCATTATGGCAAACTTCCCATAAATGCATGAGTTCTTCTAGCCACAACTCATACCCAAGGTGTTTTTTCTCTGGTGCTACAACTATGGGTAAAAATAGTTCCAAGTACTCGATACCGCTTGCTATATCGGTGCTACCATACGGACACAATTTTGGGCGAAATTGGTCCAAAATTTCCTGTGTTACTTCAACAGGGAAGTAACTACAATAAATATTTGAAAACACTTCTCTTCTTGTAAAACAGTGGACTTACATGCGACAAATACGTATTAAACTTTCGATAGCACCTTCCAACGACGAAATATATCTATACATTCCTATATCTGTTTTGCTTTTTTCCATTACTCTAATACACAAGTCATAAAGGGGCCTCCAGTCTAGCTGTAACTCCTTGGGTGACAATAGTTTCTTTCTGTAATCAAATATATCAAACATAATAGTATTAATAAAATAAAAATAAAAGCCTGGAAATAATAAACAACTATACTTATTTTTTTATTTAAAGAAACCAAATAAAAATTTCTGTACTACTTACTTCAATAAATAATGTAAAGTTGTCCCAAATTTATTAATTCTGGTAGGCTCCAAGTTAGGAATGGTTACAAGTTCATAAAACAATTTCACTAAAGCTATGTGATCCTCTTTTGAAAATTTTAATCCATAAATTTTTGTGTACCTGAAAAATATCATCATTGGTCAAATACATTAGTATATAACTATAACTATAAATGAAGATTAAATTTTTAAAATAGTACTAGTACTAATTAAATAAATTCTTCATACCTTTATGTAATAAATAGGTGTATGTATATATTGCTTTTTTCTTAGGGGGGGTATAAATCTTTGAAACATTCCAAAAATACAGGGAAGTATACATTTTTCACAATTAACTTCTCTAATTAGTAAATAAATACAGTCTAGTCAGAGAAATGTCTACTTGCATATGCAAAAAAAAAATGCAACATAGCGGGAAAATTGAATTAGAAAAATTGCAAGCGTGACGTCATTGTCATGGCTGCCTAAGATTTGAGAACTGTCAAACAACATGCAAGAAAGTTAAAATTTGAATTATTTAGCTAATCATTAAAATATATAATCAATAAATCGAAACTGTGGAATAGTGGTAAGATTACGAGAAACTAAATCTTACTTATTTAACCTAGACGTCCAAACCATACATCCTGGGCGCATTTCACGTGCCAAAACTGACTTAACGAGGTTAGTTTTTATGTCGTTGAACAATCTGTTGGATTCTTCATCCAATTGATCTGCATAAGGTAGCAATTTGTTATAAACATTCTCTTTCTGGGGCTTAAATCCCAAAATTTCGAAACGTTCGTCTTTATCTTCGTCTTCCATTTTTAAGGCTTACTTGCACTACTTTACTGCGTATTTTTTTCACAGCACTACACTTCAACAAGAACAACAACAAATTGACGAGTTATTCAACAACTTGCTATTTTTATGCCATTTTTGCGCCAGTCATGAACAGACATCTTTGTTTTCATCACAATATTGCCACACTGACATTTAATTATCCAATCATAAGTTGTTTAGGGAAATGCAATCTCATGCCAACCAATCACAATTTGGTGCCAAATTTAAATTTTCCAAAATTTTAAAAAATTAAAAATTTAGTTTTTTTTTCAGATAATCTTACAAAGTACAAAATGTTTGCTCAAATGAGCCGGACGAGGTGTATTCTTCACGAGTTTGGTTTCTATAAATACTTATCAAGTTCAAGTAAAGGCAAGTTTATGAATCGTATATTTCACAATGTAAATTTTAACATATTTTTTTACAGACATAACAAAACAAGTAGTTGCAAGCACATCAGTAACAGGTCCTGATTATTTACTTCAGAATTTAAAAAATGCTACAAATCCCCATAAAGTTTTGGAACTTGTTGGGTCACATCATAGAATTATGAATAGTAAACAATTAATGCAGGCCTTACGGTCATTATTCACAATTCAAAAATATGGAAAGTAAGTAATCTAGCAATGATGAAGAGACTCCCAGGGATGATACTTTTATTAAGAAAAATGTCGTCTAAATTTTTAACTATAAAACTGAATCAGGCTCATTTTTGTAGATTTGTACACACCACATAAATATGTATTATTTAAATTGTTTTCTGACAAATTTTATTTTATGAGTCACTTTTATTTTGGGCTAATGATGTTAAGTAATTAATGTGGTATATATTTATATAAATATTTTGTTTATCTAAAATGACTTTTTTTTTATAGTTCTAGTTTATCCACACAACAAATTATTCAACATCCAGATTTTGGCAAACTGTGTTATTATTTAAAAGCACAAGCTGGCATGATAGAGCTAAATGAAACCATTGAAGCTTTGAAAGTTGTTTCCTATGTTGGAGTGCAGTCGAACAGCACAATTATTCAAGTTCTCTTGCAGCTATTAAGACACAACGTTAATGATTTGTCATTGCAACAAATAATGTTTTTGGATTTTTTGTTGAGGCAGTTTAAAAGTTCAGCTCTTGTTGATGGATTATTAATTGCCTTGCCTATTGTATTTGAAGTACACTTACCAATCAAGATGGATAGAGAAAACGTTGCTCACTTAGCAGAATATTTGCAGTTTGTGTCGAAAAAACCAGTTTCGGAGAAATCTGTTGATTTAATTATCAACAGTTTGGTTAAGTACATTGACACTCACGATGTACTAGATGTTAAAATTGCTAAAAGCATCATATGGTCAATTTGTGATATGGAAAAGGACGATTTTTTTGAACCTTTACTTAAAAAAGCTATAAATGCTATGTTATTAAATGATATAGATAAATTAGAGTATAACGAAATGCAGACAACAATGACCAAATTAATTTACAAGTATTCAGAAAAATACCCATTTTATTATAATGAAACTTTAATTGATAGCTGTGCAAATTACGTTGTTGATAACGATTTAGGTTATGAAGAAGCTGTTTATACATTGCGAAAATTTTCCAGGATTGTACGTATCTTACAACTTATTGATACCTAATTGAAATTAACTTATGATTATTTTTAGAACCATTACAATGCAAATCTGCTTGATTATATTGCAAAGAAGTGCCACGATAATCCAGAAGTACTTTCTCAAGCTCCTGGCTTATTTACGTACACTTTAGCAACAACAATTGCACTAACAGAACTCAAACCAACACATTGGAATACCCTTAAATTAGCAATTGAAAAATCTAAATGTTTTGAAAATTATAACAACCGAGATGTAATATGGTTGAAATTGGCAGCGTCTTTATGTGCCCTAGATATTTATAAACGTGATGTATTGGAAAAGGCCTTAGATCCAGCCTATTTGGAAAAAGTTCTTAAGCAAAGTAAAATCATGTGTTTTTCTTTAGTATAAATTGTACAATTTAAATTCTTCCAGATTTCGTGTCAGATTATGAAAACTTCCTCCTCATAAATCAAGCAATCAGCATGTTTGAACCTGACTACAAATATTTCTTGCCTCCTAAACCAATAGTAGATAGATTTATAGCAAAATTAAAGCCTGTTCTTGATTATCCTCTCGAGGCAGCTCTACAAAAAGGTCTGGGTGGAGAAAATTATGTTAAAACATGTTTGAAAACTGAGCTGGGTCATCATATAGGTAAAATATTTCTTGTTAAATAACAACTCGTTGTTGAGCAGATTAACTTTTCAGATCACTTAATTATAATGAGAAAAGGGGGATATCCAGTATCTTTAGCTACAAACGCCCAGTATTTAGAAGATGTTGAAATACCACCCGACAGTCAGGTGTATGTATATAAAATTGATACAAAAGATGCAACTTTTAATTGGTTAATTTTAGGATTTTAATACAAGCCTTGAGTCCATTACATTACACACTTAACAGCCAACAATTAAAAGCAACTTCAGCCCTCCAGATTAGGACATTAGAAGCCAAAGGATACACAGTTGTTCCTGTTTCTACGGAGCTTTGGAACTCCCTGGCAGACTTTGAAAAAATACCATATCTCATGCAGGCCATTAGATTAAAAACTGAAAATAGTGAACGAATATCCGACGCAGTATGTTAATTAATATGAGAAAAAATATTTAGTTGAATAAAACCTTTTAAAACTTTGTTTTATTCAAGTCCTTCTATATATATTATTATGTTGTTTTATTGAGGGGCCTATACATACACCAGTGGCATTAATTCTGGACACTTTATACATTTGTTCAAATTTGCAATTATTCTTTAACTTTACATGAAATTTAAATTAGAATTAAATATATTTCGTATTCTAATGAAAGTATGATCTATTACAATGTTTACTGCTGTCATTCACACCACAATTTTGGAAAAGTTTCAATAAAATTATTCAGCAATATTGCTAGAATGCTCTAAAGAATTTCCATACACAGTTGCCATGAACTATAATTGGTTATTTTTAATATTGTGTTGGATATCTTTTCCCTTTCAGCACTTCCTCGATTCTTCGAGGCATCAAGTCCACCAGACGCCTGAGATCTTCTGGTCACCCTGTACCAAGACTGGATGATGACTTCGAGCAGCTTCCTCTTTTTACTAAGATTGCGGCGTGACACCAACATTTTCAACCTGAACCACAGATTTTCTATTGGATTTAGGTCAGGGCTATTTCCTGGCCAAAGCAGGAAAGTGATGTGTTGGTCACTGAACCACTTCATGCTACTTCTGACAGTGTGGCAAGGTGTTCTATCTTGCTGGAAAACACATCGCCGACCGACGGTTGTCTACAAACAAATCTTCAATAATGGGAACCAGTTTCGTTTCCAACACTGCTTCCTGGTATTTTTTGCGTTAATGTTGCCTTGTTTGACAGTGAGACGTCCAACACCATGTCTGGCCATCTAAGCCTACACCGTGAGACTCACGGGATGCTCCATGGAGGCCGTGGTGCACTCGGATAAAAAGTCTTGACCGGGTTGACAATGAACTAACTTCATTCCGTCACTGCCTAAGATACTGATTTTTGTTTCGCCACTCCAAAGAACCTTGGCCAAGTATTCTTGTGTCCACTCCATATGTGATAGAGCCTAATCCATACATTTCTGCTTCTGTTTATGGTTGAGGTACGGCTTCTTTCTAGTTTCTTACTGTCCTCGGTCGCAGGCCGTTGTCACACAGTTTTCTTCTGACGGTTCTGTCAGCAATTTGGGCGCCAGATATTTTTAGGATGCTGTTGATGTCTTTTGCTAACCTGCGGCGGTCTTGCAGAGACAGACGACAGATTCTGCGTACATCTTGTTCTATAACTTGCTTTTTTCCCAGTTCTTGAGATTGTTTTTGTCGATCCTGTCTCATCGAAGCGTCTGCAGACTTTTCTCACTTCGTAGCCCCGCGACTCCACCTGTTCGCTATTTCTTCATATGCATCACCTTCTTCACGAAGGGTCTTTTGGTATGTTGGGAGACATTTTTTTAATATCAGCATGTTCACAGTACTTTAAAACACGTCCTTCGCGTATCCTTGCTTCAGAAAAGACAAAGACTGAGTAAAAATGATAAATTTGTCCATAAGAACTCCTAAACTCTCCTGATTGGAGACTACAATGAACCCATGCGTCCTGTGATTGGTTGGATTCAAAAACCTGTAACATTTAATGTTGCCACTGTTCAGAATCTTAATTTTGAAATTCTATGGCTTACGTATAACAACCAATGTTAATTTTTTTATGAGATATATAATACTTTTCTTAATTCTTAAACATATTAAATATTGAATTAAAATACCATAAATATAATATAAGACATAAAATGTTAATTTAGGGTACCAGAAGAAGCATTTTTTACGAATATAATTAAGAAATATAGAATTTACTGAAAGTGTCCAAAACTAATGCCACTAGTGTATATGAGCTCCACATTGAGTGACAAAAAAATATTACATTTGAAAGAAGGGGGAATGTTGCTTTACTTGCACCCTTAATGAAGATGATCTCCCTTTCATATATTAAAAAAATATTACAATATTATTTAAAATGTTGTTGAAACAACACAAAGGGCACACTTCAAACAAACTTTAAAAGAACTCATTTCTTAGGGTTTATAATATAAATCTTGGTAGCTGCTGTATAACCTTCAAATTCTTGCGCTGCTTAACTGAACAAAGCAAAGGATACACGGTGGTAAACATGAACTTATATGGATGCAACAAAGAAATGAATTAAATGGTATCGAATTATCTAAGTTTTTTCTTATAAAACGTAACAACTTTAACAATTAAATGACAAAGTTACATGAATAAATATTAAGGTCTAATTTAACAAAGCACTTTCAAACGGACCGACCCTTTTACATAGATGTACTTGCTTATTTTCTTCTGGTGTTGGTAAAATTCACCAGATGAATTAGGATGGCACTCCTGCGCCCTGTTGTTCTTGAACATCAAAACAAAAGTCCATCACTTGTTGCTTTTTTCTAAATTCCTCGCAGAAAAACTTTGGACTGAGTATCTTCGTATCCGTAAAATCGTTTCAAAAGCTAATTAACCCAAATATTATTTACTGCTTATTACTTCAGATGTTCAAATATACCAATGAACTCGTAAATACGTTGCACCTTTATATTTTCTTTAAAGTTGCTAACCCCAAACATGCTTCACTTTTCAAATTGTTGTTGATTCGATATTATTCATTTGCTTTAATTTATTTTAAATTAAATACGATTGCAATTCCTGTTGCAGTTCCAGAATATGATACGAATATCTCACAAATAATTAAAATCTGTGTTCAACTCGTAAAAGATTCTTAACCTCTACATTTGTTGACGTCTGAAACGCGAAACGAACGAAACACGTCGCATAAATAAAAGAAATCTAGGGACGCCACTCCATTCAAACTCTTGATTTCCGGCTAATTTACTGAAATTTATGCAATTTTCACACAGATAAGAAACTAATAACTCTGATTCGATCCGTAACACTTAATAACACAGTTTTATTCAAACAGGATACAATAAACACACAAATTTACAATTTTAATCTGCTCGCCAGACGAACGTCTGGTCACGCTGAATTTTATATGGCAACTCTCGTTTTTTTTTTCCATCAGTCTTCACTTTTTTCACAAGTAACCATAGCAACGTCACAATACAAACAAAAATAAGTACATTTTACAAAAAAAAAGTGTGTGACTTCTTCAACCAATGGGAAAGCAGAACGAAATTAATACTAACCAACAAAATCTTAAATATTCAAATGCAAATAATATACAGGGTGACTTTAATAGTTATGCAAATATTTTAAGCAGTGATTGCTCACATCAAAAGAATACAATATACTCAAAATTGCATTATACAAATGTGTACAGTTACGGAGTTACAGCCTTCTAAAGTGAGACTTGTCCGATCACTTTTCTGCGTATAATTATGGTAATAGTTACACGAATGTTTCAAATTTTATATGCGTACGTTACTCACCAAGGTTGCAGATTAGAGCCTAATTTCGTTGTAATAAGTGTACCACAGGCGTCTCAAGTGGGAGGATCAGGTATTCTTTTCGACAATATCTTTTAGATTATACTGTTTTCCTTATTTTTGACAAAACACTTTTATTTGCAATGGAAAGTTATCCAAAAGTAACTCCTGTTCAAAAGCAGATAAACTAATCGGTTTACCAGTTAATTCAATGTTTATGAAAAATCGAGTTGCCGTGAAAATGTGGAAACTTCGTACTATGGGGATTAAATTCGCAGCCATGAAAAGCTGATCGTCAACACCGCCACTATGATGATACCCTTGACATAATAAGAAACAACCTCTCAAAGAAACACTAGGTGCGTTATTAGAGAATTGGGAATTAGTCATAACCGTGTGTGGCATGTGATGTGACTATCAGCATCCATATCACTACATCAGAGTGCAACACTTGCAAGACAACAATTATCCAATTCACGTTTGCAAATGGTATCATAATGGCCACCCACAACAAAACTACAATTTTTAACTTTTATTCTTTGGGTGGACGAGAGTTTGTTAACACGTGATGGTAATACTCGCAATGAACACGTCTGAGATAGCGAAAATATACGTACACCAAAGATTGCAAACCATCAACAACGTTCCAGTTTGAACGTGTGGGGTAGATCGTTAGGTGATCAACTGCTAAGATACCTATCCTAATCCTATTCCTTTATACTCATCGATTCCATTACCTCTTTTTAGTTTTTTCACATTTCGTGAAACTGATTAAACGCAGAAAATTATTTCCATTTCCTACAAAAAGACCTTCTGGAATTTCTAAACGATGTACCTCTGAATGTGCGTTAAAATATAATTTTTATGTATGATGGAGCAGGCCCTTATTTCGCATTATATATTCGAGAATATCTCAACAATATTTTCTCTAATCACTGGATTGGCAGAGGCGGTTCAGTTACATGGCCGCCTCTACTTACTCTCTACGTCTACTATAACTACTTAAAGTCTTCTGTCAGACTACAGAACAACATTGGCTGACGTCGAAAAACATATTCCATTTTTCTTGTTTCGTTTTTCTTTCTCTCTCGATTACTACGCAAAATTATAGCATGAAAGTTCTATTATTTACCGTTTTCATAGCCGTCTTACCTCAAATGAAATTATATTAGTAAATGGTGATTTCTGTTTAATGTTGTTAAATTAATTTTTAACTTGTACCTGATTTTTAAAATAATATTTTGAAGTATTAATGGAAATATTCGTTGAAACCTTTAGGCATCCCAAAAATGTGGTTTTGTGTGTCCGTAGGTATATTTCTATCTGTGTAGAGATCATTGTTGGAATAAAAGTATGTAAAAGATCGTATGAACTGTTTTGATTATTTTTTCTTTTCCGATCAACCGCCATTATCGTTTTAAATGCTAAAAGTCAATTTATATTCTCAGTGATGTATTTTTAATACGTTTGTAAGTAACAGCAGTAGTTCTTAAATAACTAGGGTATACAGTAACAAAACATTTTTTCCTCTTAGTAACAATAACATATTTTATAAAAGGCACCACCACAGTAACCACCTCTTCGTCCACTGCGGATGCAGCGACTGTTGCAAGAAGGGAAATTACAAGTACTTTGACGCTTCACAAGTCTATGATAAGGCTCGGGAACAGCTTCTGTAAAAATTAAAATATTTTATTACTAAATGATTTAGCTACATTTTTTTAATTATACAAGATGATTTAGAGCAAAATACAGGCTACTGTTCCAAAAAAAGGCAACACAAAATACATATTACGAAGTACTGCGATATCTAAATTTTTATTGGCGATATTGTGAATCAGAGATGCCTGTTAGACATGCTTGATAGTTTATAATACATATAATGCGCGAGGGTGCAATCTTGCTGGTACCGTCTTGTATTACATCCACTTCTTCAAGCAAGAGTGGCAATGTATCGCGAAGAAAATTTAAATAGCTTTCGCCTGTTAAATCATGTTGGTTGTTTCTGCATTCGAATACATTATCAAACTTCATTTGATTTGAAAGAGATTTACTTAAGCCACTAAACTGTCAAGCATATCACAGAGGTATGTCTGATTCACAAAATAACAAATTTTGATAACGCAGGGCCTTCTGACATGTATTTTGGGTGGCCTAATTTTGATATGGCAGGCTAGATTCTCCTGTGAATCACTCTATATACAATCGAAGGAATAATATTATAAAATTTTGCAATGTGTTATTAAGGGGATTGTTTAGTAACTTGCGAGTTTGTTTCTAGCAGGTCTAGAATTTTTTAAGCATCTAAAGATAGGCAACAAGTTACACGACTGATCTTTTAAACTTTTAAATGATTTCGATTACACGCTATAACCCTGCTATGCCATTGGTTGAAATCAGCAAAAGTAAAGAGGGTTGCCTACTTTTAACAAATATTTTGGAACTTTGTCGCATGTACATACAATTTACACTCCGCCAGGATGTGAGGGCTGTAATGCGACACTCTGCTGGTCCCAAGCTCAGATAAAGGAGGAGGTTTGGGGGTGGAGTTAACAACCCCTTTCCTCGTAAAAAAACAACCTGTTACGAAACCCCAAGGAATGCCAACGAACAAAGCAGGAAATAAGGTTACAATTAAGGAAAACAAATCTTCAGATAGGTACATGGAATGTACGAAGCGCATACCAAGTAGGTGCACTCGGAAATATAACAAACTAAATGGAAAGATGTAAGATTCAATTAATGGCAATCCAAGAAACGAATTGGACAGGCAGTGGTATGGAGGACTGGAACAACTTTAGACTGTTTAAAAGTGAAAACCCAAATGGAAAACACGAACTGGGAACAGCTTTTATGTTAACCAAAAAGAAGAGTGAGGCAGTGATAGATTTCCAACCAATTAGTGAAAGAATGAGCAAAATTAGAGTAAGAATAAAGAATTTCAACCTGACCGTAATAAACAATCACGCCCCCACGGAAGAAAAGAGGATGAGAAAGACTTCTACGAACTACTAGAGAAAAATTTTGACAAAATCCCCAAACATGATAAAGTGCTAGTATTAGGATATCTGAGTGCTAAAGTTGGAAAAGAAGAGTTATGTAGACCAACGATAGGTAAAAATAGTCCACATGAAGAATGTAATAACAATGGAGAAAGATTAGACAGAACTACTGGAAGAAGAAACTGTAGAAGAACTATGTATGAAAATCAAATAGGGGATTCTAGTAGCAACGGAGAAGGTAATTGGAGAGAAAAAGAAAGGAAAAAGAAGAAGCTGGTTCGATGATGAATGTAAAAATTTGCTGGAAAAACAAAGAGAAAAGAAGGAGACATCTAGATAGACTAACAAGAGAAAGAGAAGAAGAACATAAAGAGGTAAGGAAGGAAGCACATAGATTATGCAGAGAGAAAAAACGAGAAAGCAACCATAAAATGCTGAAAGATATACAAAAACTACATCAGAACAAACGGGTAAGAGAATGCTACCAGATGATAAACAAGGCCAAAGGAAATTACCAGTTAAGAACAACAGCAGCTAAAAGCAAGAAGGGCAAACTACTATGTGAGGAAAACGAAATATTAGAAAGGTGGACCGAGTACTTCTCGGAACACCTTAACAGACAAGAACAAGGAACAGCAGATTTAATACAAGAACAAGAAGAGAGGGAAATACAAATGGAACAAGAAATAATAGCAAATCCAACACTAGAAGAAACCATAAAGGCAATTACAAAATTGAGGAACATTAAAGCCCCAGGAAAGAATACGATATCAGGGGAAAAACTGAAAAAAGGGGGAGAAGTATTACATAGAAGGTTATTTGAATTAGTGAAAAAATATGGAGAGAAGAAAAACTACATCAAGATTGGAACGTCATCATAGTCTGTCCGATATATAAAAAAGGGGATAAACTTAACTGTGATAATTACCGAGGAATTCGCTTATTAAGTGTGGCATATAAGATACTCGCAACAATAATACCTACATAACCGACTACAGCCATATTATGAGAATATAATAAGCCAGAAAGTTTAGAAAGGGCAAATCCACAACAGACCAATTATTTATACTAAAAGAAATAATGGAAAAAACCTGGGAGTTCGGGATAGATACATACCATATTTTTGTAGATTTCCAAAAAGCCTACGACAGTTTAAACAGAGGCAGATTATACTGGAAGAATTTGAAATCCCAGAAAAACTAATAAAAGTGATCAAATGTATGCTGAAAGAAACATACACGCAAACCGGGCGCTATATTCCCTCAACAAAGTACTAACAGACAAACACATACAAAAGAATACAAAACTAATGATATACAAAACCTTGGTTAGGCCCATAACATACGGGTAGCGAAACTTGGACAATAACGCAGAGGAACGAAGAGAGACTAGGCGTTTTTGAAAGGAAAGTGCCGAGGAAAATCCTGGGACCAGTTAAAAAAGGCGAAACATGGAGGAAAAAATGGAACTATGAACTATATAAGCCTAGGACGACTGCGATGGGCAGGCCATGTAAGAAGGGTAATAAAACGCCACAGCGAGACGGGTAGAAGAACAAAATCCGGAAGGAAAACGAAGTAGAGGACGACCATGGAAAAGGTGGAGTGCAACCGTAACAGAAGACGCAACTAAGATCCTGCGCACGAAGAACTGAAGACGACTGGCGGAAGAGAGGGAAAAATGGCTAAGGAGGATAGGAGAGGACAAGGTCCGATTTGGACTGTAGTTAATTTTTTGCTTTTATTGTTCTATACAAAAAGAAATTAATAATTTTAATTGCAAGTCCTATTTTTAAGATTTTCAAAGTTGGAGAAGTTCTTACAGTATATTTTCAAATTATAAGCACGTTACACTTCCTTCATTTCATATTTTAATATAAAAAGTCAAATTATTACAGAAATGTAGCGATTGTGGTTTGTGATAACGTTACTAAACAATCCCCTTAATACAAATTTATAACAAACACCGTATGTAAAACAACAAAGAAATTTTGAAGCTATCAAAAATTAATTATCAATAAATTTAAGTTATCACATTGTCTGTCCAGGGTTATCGATAGTACCGCGAAAAAGTTATTCGTTTACAATTAATTACGATATGCTAAGCATCACCAAAAAGTATTCAAAAGTAGTAAACTGAATATTCTTTTATAGATCATTCTTATTAAATGTATATTAGCTGATGTATTAAAATAACTATTTGTGCAATACGCCTTTCTTCCTGACGTATCTGCTTCTAATTCCTCTTGCTGAGACATACGATTTTAAAATATACTTAAACAAAACGATCATAATTCAGGAACATCCCCAGAAAAATTGTTTTGGGGTTTTGGGGGCTGCACTTTCTATGTGTAAATGTATGTTAGTTCAACCTATATGTTTTTTTGAAATTCTAGAAATTCTCTGAATTATATTGTTTCAAATTTGGCATTTAGTAATCATTTAATATAGTTAGTAATCGGAAAGGCGTTAGCACCCTATAATAGGTTAGCGATGCCCTGTCAAAACTTGCTATACATTGTTAAATGGTTTAAACAAGTAACAAGAACAATTGCTTACCAAAATTGAGTTCATCATCGGCCACTGCAAAAGTTGCTAAAACAACTAGTAACACAACTATCAGAACAAGTTTCATGTTGTTGCTTGTTAACAAAATACTTGAATATCTAACTTAGGTAAGTAGTTACGAGCTTTTATATGTCATGTTATCTGCTTACATAGGCTGCATCACGATCACCTGCACAACTGTTTGTTACCTTTTTCTGAGTATTTCCTTCTTAATCTAATTTACATTAGCGCTTTCTTTATTAGCATTATGCATCACTCTAAATAATTTCTGGAATAAAGTGTTGTCTTGTACAATCCAGCTGTTTGCAATATTTTATTAATCTGAGGTACACTTTTTATGACACATAACTAGCTAAATAATTGTGTAATAACACACTTTTATGAAAAATCTATAAATTTTCATATTAATTTTGTATGAATTCAAATTTAATAAATATGCAATATTTAATTTAATTTAATTATTTAAGTTAGCAGTACGTAGTTCTAGTCCATTTAAATGAATGGGAAATTATACTGATATACACGAACATACAAAAGCATTCCTGAAATTGAACTGTTATAATTCTGAAATTTTGATATTTTTATTTATTTAGATGTATTGCCAAATACTCGATAGTCAAAGTTTCCCATTCCATTTCCTTAGAATAGTTAATCTTTATTATTCTAGAAAATATATCATGTTTATTAAAGATAACACCTGCAACTTATTCTGGGAAGTTACTTATTTTTACGCACCATCGTCTTAATTAAAGTAAAAAGTTAACCAGAAGCCAAACTAGCCATCCACAATACCTTTTAAACCTGGAAATTTTAAACTAAAAAAACGTAATCCCTTTATCTAATCGTGTTACGTAAATATTTGCAAATTTTGAAATTCGAGAACAGACTTATTTTTTTATTTGCGTATTTAAATAACGGTTTATATTTTTGTGGCACGTATGAGCTGTTATTAACCAAAATATTTGTGTTTAACTAACAACAATAATACAACCTAATTATTACCGTACACATACACTAGGGGTCTGTTGAAAGCTTTAAAAATTCATAAGTAAATATTATGGACGTCGATCTAAAATATGTATTACACCAAAATGCTTCCCTCAAGAGTTGCAATCCATCGAAGCTGTAAAAACAAATTAATGGCATTTATTCTAACAGTAGGTGACATACAATTTTGAAATTTGAACGAACTGCATGAAAATAGACTTCATAGGCACAGCGAATCATTGACTTGAGATTCAAATGTGTATAGGTAATTATAATAATGGTGAGGCTTTTCACCCTATGAAGGGGTTGGGCCTGCAAGGCGGAAGGTCAGAGCTCCCGATCCTTACTCTCACACCCAGTTGTCGCATGTCAAATTAATGACACGTGCTGAGCGTCACACATTAGACAACTGAATTATTCCCCCTTGTTCATTAGAACTCAGGTACCCAATTATCTAAAGCGACTGAGTAGGCCACACGCCAGGCTTCGACTCTAACCACTGAACCGCGTAGGCGCTGCAAATGTATGTACATAATCTATAATCTTATTCTAATAATTATAAGCCCGGGTTAGTTGGGAGTTATTTTTTACTTATTTTACATACTATTGAGGAAAGAAAAATTGAATTTGATATCTTTTTAGATCATATAACATTTGTTTAGTATTGAGTCACTGTAAATGTTGCATATCAAAGTAGTAACTATGCAGAGATTGGATGTGGAAGGCATTAATCAGCTTGGTAAATGAAGGTTTGTCTCAAGAATTTGTCGCAAAATCCACCACGTTTTCCTATTTCGATGCAACGAAAGCCACACTCACCACTGCCACAAAGGCCACAAAATCTGTAAAAAACAGCGTACACTTTCAAAATAAACTCAAATAAGAATATTAAAATATTATAACACTGTATTATGTGTGTTGTATAACATTATATTATTTTTATTATTATGAAGCTTTCATAGGCCTTAAAGGCCCATCGCTTTTGGTGTAAGACAAGGTTAAGTTAGGGCGGGGATGGCTCAGTGGTAGAAGAGCCAAGCTTTGGATGTAATAGTCCAAAGGCTTCCTGGTTCGAATCACTCCAGGGTCGGAAGATTTTCTAATTTCCAGGGTGGTTGGTACTAGGCCCCGGTCTCCATTTGCTATTGGGAAGCAAATTAATGGCACTCCTCGTGTTACGATCGCACTAGAGGAGTAACAAGATCATATATATGATGATATGAATGAACACCAAAAATACTATAAACATAACCAAATTCATTTTTCTAAAGATTTCAGAACGTGTACAGTTTGCAAACGACGATCAGGCTTTATATAGTGATTCCAATAGTCCCAATCGTATATACGTGCACCCATGTACAGGGCGTTCCACAACCCGTGATAAAACGCCTCGTAGCACTGTTCAGCAGTGTATACTAAGTATAAAACAGCTAAAAATATTTATTTTTCGCAGGCTTGTTTCTTCACACGAAGCACAAAAAGAGGTGGAAAAGTGGCAAATGTGTAATATGCACGTTGTACGCTCTACGGAAAATATTTTTGCAGTTACTATTGTAGGAGGGTTTTTTTCGCATCGGGACAGGCGGTGGGAATTTTTACTAAGTAAATATAATAAACAACTAAACACACCGATAGGATCTTGAAATCGGTTATGTATATTCATCAAGACTAAATTCTTGGGAACTCAGGTTTCGGTAGCTTCCGACATATACGCGGTGCACTCATAAAGTAAACACACAAACAGTCACAACCCCATTTCAGCACACATCAGCAAAGCATGGAACACACAAGCAATAAAACATTACTACATTAGCATTGCAACTTCTACATTTCTACTTATAGGGGTGTCCCCTCGTAGGATCCCGCGTCGCATCTAGTAGCTCACCTTTGGAGCCGTGACAGGATTGTCTCTAGTAGTCCTCGTTCAGGGTGAGGTGTTCTTGACAGCGCCGTCTTTAGTAGAGCTTGACTGATGTACTTAACCTGTAACGGGTACCGGGTAACCGAATGTTACCACCGGTCAATGGATTCAGTTCCCCCATGTCATTATGATCACCAAACTACCTCCGCCGACCGCCGTACGTGCACCACAAGGAAAAGAGTGAGAGACAAGCTCTCCACACATCACTCTGCAAAGTGCAATACACTGGCTGGTCAACCAAGTCGTGGTCAAGTCGAGTGATTAGGCCCAATCACCGACCCTCCCAAGCATTTAAGCAGCTTAACACGGTATCCTGCGCGGGTGCACAACCCCCAGGAACCTTGGAGAGCTCACTGGCTCCCCAAGCATAGTACCACAGGCCTCAATCAAGAACCCAGTAATTACAATTACTAACAGTACTACCTCAAGATTACTACATAAGCAAAAGCATTATCTATAGCTTCGATGAACAACTACTCATCTTGCTCATCCCCACTACCTTACAGGTAGCCAACACATACGAGGATTGTTCGATAACTACGTGGCCTAACACAGAGATGGCGCGAATTCGGAGGAATTTTATTTACCATTCTGTAGAACTATCCTTTATTATATTAAATATGACAGTACAGAGCGATCTGTCAATTAGTCTGTTTTTGACAGTACGCCAAAGTGATTGTGTGATTTTGTAAACATGGAAAACACTGAGTTGAGAGCAGTGATGCATTTTGCATTTGACATTTCGGAAGACAAGGTAGATTTATGCGCATATTAGCGGAGTTCGAAAAATTGAGGGGGAGATAAAAATTTTCTACGAAGTCGAGAAACAAGGACGATTGAGTATTGAAGTTGATCGGACATATACGTGCAACGTGTGTTATTATTGTAATAAATCGTTCGCGATTTGGAAAATAGATTTCCGATTTGAAACATCACGGCACAGGAGGGGTTCCTTAGTTGTGGAAATCAAAACTCCAGGAATTAGTAGTTCCAATCTAGTAGTATTCCGGTCAAGCTGAGAGTTCTTTTTTTTTTCAGTTTACCAGCCACTGGTGAGTTATTTAATAATAGGAAGATTGTTCAGTCTAAACTTTTTCCAGACTTCGAAACTAATTTGCGCTGTAATTTTAATTTAGGCAAAATACGCTTGGGGGAAAGTCTGCTGATAAGGTCCACTAAGATCACAGGCATTGTCAAGTCCGTTGGGCTAGTTTTTTCCCTCAACCGCTCCAAGCGCTGGCGTTGGTGATAACATCGTGAAGCCTGCTTGCAGAGATAGACAGCACACTTGCAACAGGGAAGTGAATTAATATTATTTCACGCTAATATTTTTGAGGACGGAACATTTGTAAATTTATTTTATTATATAAACAATTTTCGTTGACGTGATTGTAACAGGGGTTTGTAATGTTGGGGAACTAATTAAGCATACATATACTTTAATTATTATTATACTTTTAATGTATTGTATTAGGGAACAATTTTACGTGTTTATGTATAGGGTACTCCGAGAGTGGGACGACATTGCGTTTCTGTAGTGTTCAGTTGGAATTGGTCGGATTTGTCGGCGTGATTTCGCTTCGCGAGGCCTCTCGAACGTGATTTTGCGTTAGTAACCTAAGATTTTGATGTACAAATAAGCGCAATTACTGTCCTTCATTTGTTTGAGTGTTGCCCGAAGTTTATTTAATTAATTCTTTTCTACATAAAATTGGGACTTTATTTATTATACTGGTGTGTTGGGTTATTCTCAAATTAAACGATATTTGGTTGCAACCTGTCTTTTCATTATCGACGATTTATATAAGCTAAGTTTATATAAGAAGAGCTACAGAAATAAGGTAGGTGATTAGCCATTTAGAGGGTCCGACTTCCCATATTACACCTCGGACGATGTTAGTAAATGTATAAGTCGGTGGCGCCTATTATTTATTTGTTTAGAATCCACTCCATCTTCGATTGGGTTTCCCGGGATACTAACATTGTCAAGTTATTAATTTCCTACTGGAGCAAGGGCGTAGCATCGAGAGGGTTTTTACACTTCATCGATTATTTTACCAAATTTAAAATAGGCGTGACAAAGGCTTCACACCAACCGAAATAAAAGCAGAGCTGAATTCAACACTATTCGAATCTGCACCTTCGTTTTCAATTGTTAAAAACTTGCCGAATTTAAGCGTGGTCATGTGAGCACAAATGATGAACCCCGTAGTGGACATCCAAAAACTGCTACTGTCCCGGATATGATTAAAAAAGTCCACCGTATCGTATTGGATGACCGTCGAGTAAAAGTGCGCGAGATAGCAGACATAGTGGGTATCTCAAATGACAGTGTGCACAGAATTTTAACTGAAGAATTGGAAATTAAAAAATACCCGAGGCGTTGGATGCCACGGTTGCTCAAACCGGAGCAAAAACTAAATCGTTCGAGTGTTTCTCGCGACCTTTTGGCACGTTTTCGCCACAATCCGAAGGATTTTTTGCGCCGTTTCATAACCGTCGAGGAAACCTGGGTCCACCATTATAGTCCCGAAACCAAAGAATACTCCAAACAATGGACACACAAAGGTTCTCCACCACGAAAGAAGGCAAAAACGGTTTTGTCAGCAGGAAAGGTTATGGCAACCGTATTTTGAGATTCTCATGGAATTATCTTGGGTCGACTACTTAGAAAAGGGGAAAATAATAAATGGTGAATATTATGCCAATTTGTTGCAATAACTTAGCGACAAAATCAAAGAGAAACGGCCTCGTTTGGTAAAGAAGAAAGTACTTTTCTTTCAAAATAACGCACCTGCCCAAAAGTCTGCGATTGCAATGGCTAAAATTCATGAATTGGGATTTGAGTTAGTGCCCCATTCGCCATATTCCCCAGATTTGGCTCCCAGCGATTGTCATCTGTTTCCAAACCTGAAAAATGGCTCGGCGGTAAGAGATTTTCGAGGTAATCGCTGCTGTAAATAGTTATTTCGAGGACTTGGATTCATCGACCTACATTGAAGGCATTGCTAATTTGGAATATCGTTGGAATAAGTGTGTTGAGTGAACAGGAGACTATATTGAAAAATAAAATGTTTTTTGTCGAAAAAAAACTTGCGTTTTCTTTGTTAGGCCACGTAGTTATCGAACCATCCTCGTAGGTATACATCACTTCAAGCAACACACATATACTGTTAATTCACTTATTCCGAACGCGCGAACTACGAACCCGCCTGAGAAGCCACCACTTCGGCCGTTTCGGACCCACTACCCTAATTTTCCTAAATCTCGCCTAAAAACACTGCTCTGCGACGAGTCTCGGGTCTTGGAAAGGCATAGCCATAAACATAATTTATTAGACAAGGGGGCTAGTAACCACAATATTTAGAAAACAGCTTTATTGACAACTATACGAGCATACAATAAATGTGAAAGAATTTAGCCAAAAATATTATTCCAACACTCTATGGAAAACTATTAAAAAGTATTTACTACATAATTATTATTATCTAGGCCAGTCGCCGGTTTTGACAATACAAATCAACTATTAAACAACTGATTTCCACACCATCATGAGGTAAGAGTTACCGGGGCATTTTTTTGTAGTATCCCCAATAGTCCTAATCCACAGCTGAATAAAGCAGTTATCAATCCTTTTCAGTACCTAAACACAAATTACTTATGAACAAAAAGAATACAAATACCGGTCAGAAACAAATCAGTATTTAAAATGTACTGTAAATTAATGAAACTGTTCAAAATGACCACCACCGACATAATATCGTTGAAGTCCCAATAACTCATAGTGGGATAAATTGAATAAATATATAATAAAACACACTGTCGGTTCCCACAGAAAATTTCTGTGGGGACCGACAGTGTGTTTTATTATATATTTATTTAAACATTACGACATTCCGCACAACTCACTAACTCTGTACTGGTTCTCTCACTCCCACGACCAATCCACCGATCTGGAAAATGATTTTGAAGCCAATCGTGAACAATGGTTCCATAATGGACTGGAACCACATATTTTGTCTAGTTATCAGCAAAACATTTTCCAATCTTTACTTAAAAAATGTAGCAAATTTTCAGATTTGGCAGAAGGATAAGATCAATTAAATAATTATTTACCATATCTGCCCAAACCTGAACACTGTATCCTGTATCGATATTGATGACTTCGAACATGAGTTGCATGAGGGTTCTCATCTGCCCACACATAATTATTATGAGTATTGTAAACCCTATCCTGGGTAAATGTCGCCTCATCTGTTGATAAAACCTTGCCAATAAAATTCAGATTTTCCTGATCTTGATTTAATAGCCATTCACAGTACCTAACTCATGCTTTATAATCCTGTAGTAATAAATGCTGCACTTTTTCGAAAAGGATTGTTGTCCAGTCGTGTAATATTCTGTATACTCTCAACTTTAGTATGTCTACAATCCGAGATATCCCACGTACATAGCCATGCTGTTGCATTACAATTACCACCAACCTCTCTAAGAACTCAAATCATGTCAGTGTACTGAGCAAATGTGTATTCCATTAATGCAAGTGAAACAGAATTTACAAAAAGAACAGAAAAATACGTTTGACAACTGTAAAATTCGGTGTGTCAAATTAAATAGAAATTACTATCAGCCTTGCTTAGATTTGCTTTGATCCCATAAGTTAATCTTGTGTTTTTAACAAACACTTAGGATCAAAAATCTGCAATTGGAACTTGTGCAGAAGACATTTTTATTGTTAACGTCTTAAATTTATTGATGTAGAACTACTTTCATGGATAATATTTGTTAGTTTAGCTTCCTTGTTAAAGATGCCCAACATTTGAATTTAAAACTTCAAGAAGTTCATGTGAAACTAACCTTCAAAAATTAATATTTTAACTGTTTTGATTTCAGTATACACTGCTAAACAATACCGCAAGGCATGTTATCTCAAATTATGAGACACCCTGAATATTAAACTTTTTAACAGCAGTTCTTGCAATAAACCGTGAATGACTAAAATATTATGTACATCGTAACCGGTAGAGGCAGGTCTACTTCAGGGAAGCGACCCTGCCCACGTGAGCCTTGATTTCCTCTCACCTCTTACTAGAGGGGCATCATGTCCTAACCTACTTAATTCCCATCCACACCATAAATTACCCTCTCCTATCCTATCCAAGTCGAGAAAGCAAGAGGAAACTACTCGACTTAATCTTTCCTCAGGATATCACAATGAACAGTACAACAAATGAAATGGCTCTCAGTGCCGGGTACTCCTTAAATGGAGAGAGGGTGCGAAGAATCCCCCGGAGAACAAACCAATTAAAATCAACAAATAGGTACATGGAATGTACAAAGCATGTACTGTGACGCCTGATGATAATCTCTAACTAAGTAAGTAAATAATTGTTAATGATAGCCTCCCGGAACCTCAATCGAAGATGGGCGGTTCTCTGCTTATCTCGAAAAAATATTTTAATTAACTTTATGTTAATTACCTGGAAAAAAGGGCGCCAACGACTAATAATAAAATACACTACCATTAACGCAGATGTCGATTGGTTAGTCGTACCCACAGTGTATTACTTACTTAATTCGTTACTACACAAACAACGATAGGTAACAATAAATAACAAACACAATTGCAGCAACAATATTTAATATCAGCAAAAATAAATGTGTAATATATATATACATATAAACCCCAGTTTGCAACAATACTATATAAAATTATAATTGTAATCTGTATCGGTACACAACTAACAGTGCAATCACTCAATACAGCCCCAAAAATACCTGACTTTGAGCTACAGTAAAAATACTGCGTTTCACTACCCAAACAAACGCCCTCAAACCGCGTCCTACACTCTATTCGCGAAAGGCCTTTCGAGGAGTACAGCGTAGATAAGAGAATCCAAAAATTCGCCGTGAAACCCGAACAAAACGCAATATTACCGCTCCTGTTGACTCACGCTGTATATACAGTGAAATTCCCGTGTATGTACGCTAATACTTGTACAAACTAATATACCGATGAATTACGCTAATAAAGTAATTCGAAACACACTGTACAATTACAACATAGTTCTTATCTATCCCAAAATATAAATAAGTTCATACAAATAAACAAGATTATTTACAATGACTCCGAAATTATCAGAATTAAAAATAAATTTGCACTTCCCTGGTTAATCTGTTCTGGAAATTCCTAAAACAGCTTTGAGTCCGGCACGTGTTCTCGCTGCGACGGCAGTATGGAATTCAAATATTAGTTTCTCGCAAACAGCAGATTTTTCCATAGAAGGCACCAATTCTTCGGACGAATTTCGCCGTCCCCAAGTTGTCTAATTTCGAATGCAAGGAAAAGTTAGGACAGCTATAATTTAAAAGACAAAGGAAACTTACCAATCGGAACTACGATTGACACGACAAAAATCATGAAATTAACGCAACGTTGATATAAAGCGACAGTAACTGTCAATAACGTAGTCAAACTATCTACAAAGATCACGTTATAAACTATGATTTTCCCAGAAAATTGAGATGAACTCTAAGCGAAACACTTTAACGGGAAAAACCAAATTCAACGACACGTTCGTTTTCTGTCAGACGCAGAGAATCAATCACCGGAAATCCTGTTTAATTAACATAAATCATGCGTATTAAGTCAAATGCACCAAGTAAACACTCCGAAGACTAGTGTGAAATGGGTTGCGGACAACCTAGGCGAAAATATCGTTACAGTACCAAGCTAGAAAAGCTAACTTATATCATCAAAGAAATGAAACGGCTAAACATCGACATATTGGGATGCAGTGAGGTTAGATGACCAGTTTCGGGACATTGTAGCATAGATGAGTATCATATCTATTACTCGGAAGACACAACGTCGAGAAACAAAAACGGCGTTGCTATAATTACCAACAATGAAGTCTACAAGGCAATAACTGGATATATTCTAATCGTAGACAGAATAATAATAATCAAGATTAATAGTAAACCAATAAATATGAACATAATATTATGCTATGCCCCAACATCCGACAGCACAGATGAGGAAATACAATTATTTTACGATCAACTACAGACTGCAATGAAACACACAAAATAATATGAACAAAACATTATCATGGGTGACTTCAATGCTGAAGTCGGTGATGGGACGGTAGAGGAGGTAGTAGGACAATATGGCCTTGGAAAAAGGAATGAAAGAGGAGACCGTTTAATTGAATTCTGCTCGGAGATGAAATACTCAATAATGAACACTTACTTCAAATTACCACCAAGAAGACTGTACACGTGGAGATCCCCAGCAGGTAACCCTGAAAGAATAGCCAGAAATCAAATCGATTATATTATCGTAAACAAAGGATTTAGAAATTCTGTAATATAATATGCTAAAACACACCCGGGAACAGATGTCCATTCGGATCATGTACTATTATTAGCACGTGTCAGACTTCACTTGAAGAAAATTCAAAAGAAAATGTCACACAAAAGAATAGACATACAGAAACTTAGAAATGAAGACGTCAAAGCAATAACAAAACAAGAACTTAACAACAAAATGGAAGATATCTCCACACAAAATACTAATGAACTTGACATTCAAGAAACGTGGAATAAAATCAAAGATACGATTAACACAGTTGCAGAGAGCAAATTGAAACCAGACAAAAGAGATAAAAAACAAGAGTGGATGACTGATAAAATTATAAATCTAATGGAAGAAAGGAGGAAATATAGAAATAAAAACAATACAAAATACAAGAAAAGTTATAAACTAATACTGAAGAAAATAAAAGCAGCAAAAGAGACGTGGCTTCAGGAAAAATGCCAAGAAATTGAAGACTTACAGAACAAACATAATACATTTAACCTACACCGCAAAATTCAAGAAACAGTGGGATTACGAAAAAGATGTTGTACTAATATTATTCTAGACAGATAACAAATATATAACTGATAAACATCAAAGAATAAACAGATAGAGTATATAGAAGAACTTTTCGAAGACAAAGAAAAATTTGCGAACGTAGAAGTAACAACAGGACCAGGAATTACTGGAGAAGAAGTTCAAAATGCAATTAACAGTTTTAAAAGCAACCAGACGGGATACATGGAGAAATGTTCAAGTTAATGAATAATGAGCAATTATCACTCATAACAAAACTATTCAATAAAATACGTATATAACACCGGAGAATTACCAGATGAATGGCTCTCATCAATATTTATACCAATCCCTAAAAAGAAAATCACCATAAAATGCGAAGAACACCGAATAATAAGTCTTATGAGCCACGCCCTGAAAATCCCACTGAACGTGGTCCATTTACGAATCTACAAAACACTAGAAGAAAACATTACAGAAACACAGTTTGGGTTCAGAAGTGGATTAGGTACTAGAGAGGCTCTATTAAGCATACAAGTCCTAATACAAAGAGCGCGAGATATTAACTTCGCATGCTTCATAGATTTTGAGAAAGCGTTCGACAAAGTTCGCCATCAAAAGCTTTTAGAAACGCTGAGAACATGGGTATCGACGACAAGGATATACGTCTAATAAGGAACTTATATGCACATCAACGAGTAATAGTCCGGGTAGAACAGGAGCCATCAACTAAATTTAGGATAAAAAGAGGAGTGAGACAGGGCTGTATACTCTCACCATTACTCTTCAATGCTTACTCGGAGAAGTTATTTGCGTTAGCTCTTCAGGATATTACTGACGGTGTCTCTATCAATGGCGAAATAATTAACAACATGAGATACGCCGATGACACCGTACTTCTAGCTGATAGTGCTGAAGGGCTTCAAAGAATAATCGACCGACTAACTAATGTAAGTGAGCAATATGGAATGAAACTCGATAACAAAAAACCGAAATTATGGTTATAAGCAAAAATAACATCATAAGAACACCCTCCTATGCTAATAACACAGAACTCCAACACACAAAAAAATCTCTTATTTAAGCTGCAATCTCAACAGGGACTGGGACCATTCGCAATAGATAAAAATATGAAAAGAAAAAGCCAGAGCGGCCTTCGACCGTATGAGAAAAATTCTATGTAACATAAAACTCCATGTGAAAACATGAACTCGAGTCCACAGACGCTACATATTCTCTATCCTACTATATGGTGCTGAAGCGTGGACAATCACCGAAGCTTCTTGCAAATGGTTACAAGCCTTTCAAATGTGGTGCTATCGCGCATGCTCCGCATATCATGGACCCACCACACAACCAATGAAACAGTAATGCAAAGGAAGCAGAAGGAGCACGAAATATTAACAACAGTAAAAGCTAGGAAAGCAGAATATTTCGGACAAGTAATGCCCAACGACAAATACCGCCTGCTGCAGTTAGTCCTTCAAGGAAAAATGAAAGAGAAAAGAGGTCCGGGTCGCAGACGGATCTCCTGGCTGAAGAATCTTAGGCAGTGGACCGGCATGACTTCTGCCCCACTGTTTCGCTCAGCCGTTAATAAAATCATCTGGACAAATGTGATCTCTAACATCCAAAGAGGATAAGCACTAGAAGAAGAAGATCTCATATTGTGTAATTATGGCCCAGTCTTCTTGTTTTTATCCGTAGTAGCTTGGTTTTGATTTCGTTGAACTTCAGTCCGATTTTACTGGCCTGTGTTTCCAGTTTGCTATCTACTTCATTGATTTCCCGTTCCGTTCTGGCTACTAGATTAATGTCGTCTGAGCGAGTAATTATTTGATGTGACTTGTGCATTATTGTGCTGTTGAGGTTATCACTGGTGTTTCTTATTATCTTCTCTAGTGCGATGTTGAATAGTATTGGTGCCAGTCCACCTCCCTGCCTTTAGTAGTTAAGAAACTGTCTGTCATTTGGTAGTTGTATTCTTACTACGGCGTTCGAGTCTGTCATTGTTGTTCTGGTTAATCTTACTATCTTGCTTGGAATGCCAGAAGCTTCCATTATATCATATATCCTATTCCCGTCTACACTGTCATAGGCTTCCTTGAAGTCAATGAATAACTGATGGATTGAAGCATTATACTCACAACACGATTTTTCTAATATTTGTCGGGTGATGAAGATTTAGTCAATGGTTGATCATCATTCTCTGAACCCTGCCTGGTGCTCGCCTATTATTTCCTTTCCATATTCTGTTATTCTTTGTTGTAGTATACTTGTGAATATTTTATATGTTATACAGAGCAGTGATATTTTTCTGTAGTTGTTACAGTTATGTTTGTCACTTTTTTGTAAATGGGGCGTATGATCGCCGTGTTCCATTCTTCTGAGATATGTTCTTTATTTCATATCTCAGTGATCAGTTTCTGTATCTATTTAGCTAGTGCTTCCCCTCCGTTTCTTATTAGTTCTGCCGAGATATTATCTATTTCAGGTGCCTTGTCGTTGTTCAGTTCTCGTATACTTTTAATTACTTCATCGTAAGTAGGGTCTGCTACCAGTGGTTGTACTGTCGAAGTTTCTTCCTTTTCGTATTTGTCATTTTCTCCCTCTTCTTGTTTCAGTAGGTTCGCAAAATGTTGGCGCTAGATTTCCATAACTTCTTCTGTTTCTACTATGCATTTTTCTTCTTTGTTTTTGCATATAGAGGGCTTTATGTGGAAGTCTTGTTTGGTGTTCCTTAGTATGTTATGTGTATAGCTTCCTGAGTTCTTTCTTTCCATGTGATTATTTCAGTTCTTGTATTTGGGGGTCCAGCAGTGCTCTCTTCTTTCCTCTGATTAGTTTCTTGGTGTTTCATCTCATTTCCTCATATTCTTCTCTTGTATTCCTTGTTGGTCTTTGGATTAGTTTACTTCTGGCTTCGTTTCGTTTGTCTGTTGCCTTTCTACATTTCTTCGTCCCACCATTCTGCCCTTGGTTTCATCCTTATATACCCAACTACTGTTTCTGCTGCTTTTGTGATACCTTCTCTTATTATTTCCCACCTTTGTTCTACCGTTATACTGGCTTCAGCCGCCTCTGATGTTGCCACACGTTCCTTGATCATTTGTTGATATTTTTATTTCACTTTCCCTTCATTTAGTTTATCCGTGTCGAAACGTCTTGTTCTCTTCATGGGTATTGATTTTGCCTTGTATATTCATCCTCTCAGTATTGCCTTGACTAGCATGTGATCAGGCTTTAACATTACTCCTCTCGTTGTTCTATTGTTTATTATTCTTGAGCTGTGTGTGACTGTCACTAGTATATGGTTGATTTGGTTGACGCTTCGCCCATCCAGCGATATCCATGTTCCTTTATGGATTTGTTTGTAAGGGAACATCGTACTTTTAATTATAATTCCTTTCGCTGTGGAAAGCTCAATAAGTCTCTCCCCGTTGTCGGAGGTTCGTTCATGGAGGCTGTGTGGTCGTATGATTGAGGTGTATATTATTTCCTTGCCTATCTTATCATTTAGGTCTTCTATTAATTATTTGGTATCATTGCTGGGTGTATGGTTTTCACAGGATGGGAGTGTTAGCCCCATCCCCAACCCTTTTCCTTATCCAGACTTGGAACCGGCAACAGCGTCTACTTGGCTACTCAATTCACCCAGTGACCACTGCATACGGACGACTAGGAAATGGAAATCGAACTAGCAGTGTTAAAGCCAGTAAATAAAAATCCTCATGTAAGTCAAAGAGATCTAATGAAAATGATCTTCAAGGAGAATTGCAAATTGTAATTTCTTTCAAAATCTACTTCTTTTCGACGCACCTTTTTTTAATTGTGTATTGTTTAGCGATGGGAAAAGATTCTCAAATTATGGTGAAGTGTTGTTGTTGTTCGCTTGTTTTGATTGAGCGATACCTAGGACGCAGATTTCTAAACATCTCTATGCACTCAGGCCATATTTAAACCATTGTACATCCTAACTATGAATTTTGCTTATCTGAGATAGTTCCAACCCCAGTAGTAGTAGTAGTGACTTTTTACTTGCCACTCATTGCAGTGGCACGGGACTTATGGCTTTACTTCTTTTCTGATAGAAGACCTATTTCTAGAATTTTCTCCGCAGAAAAATCTCACCGAATTCAGCCAGGATCGAATCTGTGTCCCTTGGATCTATAAGTAAATGCGCTAACCATCAGATCTTTTCTGTAAATACTTAGTGTGGTACAGTAGATCAGCGGTTCCCAATTTTTTTTGACTACGGAACCCTAATTGATCAATATTTTTTTGGCGGATCCCCATCTCGACTATATCAAAAGTAAATTAATAATAATTTTATTTTTAAGACCGCATATAATTAGGAATACACAATACACGCGCCCGTCCCAGCTGGGCGGCCGCGGCCCACGCTTATCGGCGCGCTGTCTGCTGCTTGTTTTTTACAGCGACGATACACGCTTTAACTCCCGGAACCCCTGTGACCCTTCCACGGAACCCCAGAGTTCCGCGGACCACCTTTTGGGAACCGCTGCAGTAGATAACCATATTATTGGATCCTACTTTGCGATGAAAATTTAACTGGAAGACTGCTTGATTTTTCTACAAAACGTATTACCCGGGTTGTTGCAAGCTGTAGAACTTAATGTATTTAGAGGAAATTAGATTGGAAGAGGAGCTGTGCGTCCATTGCCACCAAAACACTATTAGACTTTTTTTTGAGTTTAATTGAAAAAGAATATTATGATTTCCGGTAGCAAATGAGCATGATTTACAAAATAAAATAAGCAAGGCGTGAACATCTGTTAAACCTGTCATGCTTGCTGGAGTTCGAATATCGCTCTTAAAACGAATTAAAAAATATATGAAAAGGGATGGAGACAATGTGACCTAATTAAATAAAACTTTGCTGTTTAATTATTATTGCTTTTCACTTACTTAGTTTTTACTATAATACGAATGCTTTAATAGATGCTTTTCTTGTTGTAATGTAATTCATATTAGTAAAACTATTAATAACTGCAGTAAGAGATTAACTACGCAGAAAATAATTATCATAAACATCACTTTACCATAGTTGATCAAAATTTTTAGCCGATGTCGAGACATATTTTTTTAAATTACGGAACATTTCGATGGTAGCCCTTACCATTATTTCTAATGATTAAAAGTTACAAAAAACTTAAAGTTTTGTTTTTTTGTAAGGTTTAAGGTGTAAGGTTTTGTGTGTTGTTCTTAAAATCATGTTTTTTTTAATACACTATCATAAAGTAAACCGTGTGTAATTTATGTAAGGTAATTTTTAATGCTTATTTACAGCTCTTGGAAGTAACACACTCGTATTATTTATAACCAAATGCGATAGATATTCGTGCTACTGCCACAAACATTATTGAAGAAATTTTGAGCATTCATGCTGTTATAAAATATGAAATTCATAATTTTTAGATTAAAATGTTGCATGTTTTGGACGTAAACAAAATTTTTAATAGCAAAACGGGTACATTCTAATAAAACGTGTTTAGGGTTTGCCATATCCCTGAAAATCAGAAATGTTAACTGAAAGTCAATGTTCGTTTTAGATTGTTGACATATAAACCTGTGAAACTTTTCGGCCATTTAAACTACAAAAATACAAATTTATTATCCTTTACAGACTTCATTTAGAATTGATACACTGTAGATGTTACATTATGTTAGCAATGATGATACAAAACCTACAACCGAAAATCATTAATCAGTTAGGCAAAGGCAGTTTGCTGAAAAAGAGCTGCCACAGTGTCCACTACGTCTCCCAATTTCTTTGTAATGGGCGTCACACTCATTGTCATTATAAGGGCAACTGTAAGCTGAAAAAAAAACAAATATGTGTACAGGGTGTCCCATAAGTCGCGATAAAACGCCTAGTAAGGCTGTTCAGCAGTGCATACTAAATATAAAACAGCTAAAATATTTATTTTTTGCGGATGCGATGTGCATGTTGTATGCGTTAAATATTTAGGCAGTTACTATGGAAAACTACAAAAACTATTTACTACATTATTATTATTATTGGTATTCATACCAGTCGACGCTTCTGACAACACAAATCAACTATTAAACAACTCATTTCCACACCACCATAAGATAGAATTACCAGTGCACTCTTTATGTAGCATCCCCAACAGGTCTAATCCACAGCTGAATAAAGTAGTTATCACTTATTTTCAATATCTAAACACTTATGAACAAAAATAATAAAAATACCGGTCAGAAACAAATCAGAATTAAAAATTTCCTACTTATAAATTAATGGAGCTGTTCAGAATGACCACCACCAACATTATGACATTCTGCACATCTCACTGCAATTGAACTTTGTACTCGTTGAAGAATGTGTTTGTTTAAAGTTGCAGCCGCTTGGTTGATATGATTTGTTAAATCGTCCACATAGTTAACTGGTGTGAGATATACCAAATCATTCAGATAACACCATAAATAAAAGTCTAAGAGCGTTAGATCAGGTGACTTTGGCGGTGATGCGATGGCACCCCCATGACTAATCCACTCTTCTGGAGAATAATTTTGAGGCCAATCTCAAACCATGATTCCATAATAGGCCGGAGCACCATCTTGTTGGTACCACATATTTTATCTAATTATCAGTGGAACCACCTATTTGATGACGTCCTAATACCAGTTCTAAATAAAATGTTTTGGTCAGTATAGTATACTGAATCTAGAATTCTTAAAAGAAATTACAAAGTTGCTTAAAATGTACACCACATTATATATTCGTGGAGTTTTAAATATTATACTAAAACGATCATTTTATGTCTATTCAACCGTTTAAATTAAGCGTATTTAATTGCAAGTAAGGCATTCTTGTACTACAGGTATTCTGAGATTAATTATTCTAATATATTATTATATTCTTTTAGAAATTTGAAAACATATGTTCTTAAAACTTGTAAAGCCTAATAAATTCAAATGATTTAGAAATGAAACGATAGGATTTGGATTTTCCATGCTTATTGAAAGATGTAGACTGACGGAAAAAACTTTCTCAAAAATATTTGCACAAAGCTTGGGATAACTCCCTGGAATATATATCACTACTATCGATATCTCAGATTCCACAATTGTGTGTTGAAAATCAAATCGGGAAAACTTCCCAACCCTTAAAACGACTACTAAAATAATTCAAAAACACGTGCACTTTCTATGAGAACTCAAAAATTAATTAATGCCAAACGGAAATATCAAAATCGCCATTTCCTGAACCGGAAATATACGAATGGATGACACGAAACTCAAACAAGGCCAAAATCGAATTAACCAAAAGCATTAAGTATGCAATCCAAAATGCTAAATTGAAAATTAAATACAACCCAACTAGGCGTAAGAAATCGCACGTTACAAACTACAGGCTAAAAATCCACAAACGGCTAAGAAATCCAAGTAAACGACCACATGGTAGGCATTCAAATTTTAACACTTGTCATATCGTGGTACACGTTTTTGTATACCTTCCTCATGGAAGCGGTTACCGCTTGTGACAAAAACCAACTTTGTACCGTCGCTTTGAGGTCGTCGTCATCCAGAAAAACGGTCAAAACTTCTTAAAAAATTCTTGAAGTGGAAGAAGAGGTGATAGTCACTCGTCGGTATTGGCTCAATTGAATTGTTGCTTACGAAATCCAAATCGAGTCGCCAGTCACAATGTAATTTGCATAACGTATGTAACAAAAGTTTTCGGAAAAATATCAACAGTAGCACATGAACCGAAAACAGTTTTATATCTAGTCGTCTGTAAAACAAAACAAGGTGTATTAATTGACATTTAGTGTAGCGTATCACCTTCTCTAAATAACTTCCGGTAACATGTCTTACAAGTTAGATATTCGTAAGAATATATATGCGTTGGCTGGACGGATGCCTAAACGTGATATTGTGAATATGTTCAGAGACCAGAATGTTTCGATTTCGACTATTTATCAAACAATTCGCGAGTGCGAACAAGGTATTCCCTGTATAAATTTACCAAAAACTGGACGTCCACGAGTTTTACCTCATGCTTCCCTTAGGAGATTGGTAGAAAGAGCTAAAGACAGGGTTGGGACTTCAACACGAAAGTTATCGCGTCAATTTCGAGTTTCGCATATGACCATTAGTAGAGAATTGAAGAACAATGGATTGCAGTTCCGAAAAAGAAAGAAATGCCCAAAATATTCTGATCTATAGCTGCGAAGAATTCCTAGATGTTGTCGAGCATTACGACGTCGATATTTTAATGGAAACAAAGTGATCGTTATGGACGACGAGAAATACTTCACTTTGTCGAACGCCGAAATGAAAGGGAACGATGGCTTCTATACTGATGATATTAGGAATTGCCCTAATGAAACTAAATTTAAATGTAAGGCCAAATTCGCTGATAAACTACTAGTCTGGTGTGCCATATCAGAAGCGGGAATTTCGCGTCCGTATATTGGGCATGTTAGAGGAGAAGCGGTAGATGCAGTAATTTATACACAGAGATGCCTTCCAAAATTACTTGATTTTATTAATACTCATCACGTTAATGATGAAATAGTATTCTGGCCTGATTTGGCTTCTTGTCATTATGCTAGAATCACTAGGCAATGGCTGGAAACAAATAATATCAATTTTGTAGCAAAAGACGACAATCCTCCAAACATACCACAAGCAAGACCAATCGAGGAATTTTGGGCAGTATTGAGCAGAAAGGTATACAATAATGGTTGGGAAGCCCAAAACGAAGAACAATTGCGGCGACGAATATTTAATAAGATCCGCGAAATAGATGTGGGTACCGTCCAGACTCTAATGGGACATGTTCGTGCAAAACTGCGAATTATCGAAGACCAAGGCCCTTTAGCTGCAGTTTAAAATTTTATTTTTGTTCAATATAGATGTAAGATTAACCCTTTAGATAAAAGTTTTGAATAACCCACACTGGCTTTTAATAGCTGACTCTCTTTGTTTTCCGAAAACTTTTGTTACATACGTTACTCATCGCCACCAGTTTCGTAGAGATGCAGGAAGGCCAGTGGCCAGGCCATTTGCTGGGTTTCGTGAACCTGAACATCCGTCAACATCTCGCACAAAGTCTGTGGTACTGTACATGAAATTAGGGGAAAATCTGCGGCCATTTTCGGTGTTCACTTTTTCTACAAGGTCATCATTGATAACAGAAGGTCTGTTCTTCGTTCGTTGTCGTGCAAGTTTATTCGCCCATCTCTAAACTTCCTACGACAGTGTCTGACCTTTGCTTGACGCATTATGCCTGAAACATAACCCTGGTATATTTAACGGTAAATATCGGCAGTATTATTAATTTTTGCACGGAGAAAATCGCTTCACGGAAATTTCAATGGTAGTGGTCATTTCAGTGTTTTATTATACAACTGATTACAATTACAGATTCACGTTAAAGAGATGTGTGGTTAGCTCATCAACCACTAAAGCACCCCCACAATGCACCATATTGATTGACTACGCTCCTCATTCGGCGGGAATATTTAAATAATAAGTCATGTACTACTAGACTTATTGTACTTTGATACTTTCGATATCTTGATATTTTCCATAGTTTGATACTTTCTGTGGTTTGATATACGAGTATTCGATACCATTTGATACTTTGACACTTTCGATGCCCCTTCTATACATTCGATATCACAAAATCTTCGATAGTTTTGGAATATATCGATATTAACTAGTATCAGTATTCGATACTCATTATACTGTGCTATCGTTTTTGTGGCGGCAAAGCTCTTTATTCAACACTGCAGTTTCTTCTTAAAAAAATTAAATTAATTTTTTTCATTGCCAAAAGTAGGCAAACAAATAATTTGCAATTAATCTAGAAGAATGTTATCTTCCTAAGCTTATAACTAACTTGTCAAATTTTCTAAAACTTTCATATTAATTTTTTCTCCAATTTCATTTCTGATTGATTGATAGAGTGAAATCAAAAAGCCTTTGCTGCATTATTGTTTGATATTCCAGTGTTTGAAAACAAATTCTGATCACTGCTCTAACTAATGTGCTGCAAGGCGTCCTCTGAAGACGATTCCATTTTTTTGAAAACTCAGAATAATACTAACACTAATAATAATACGATTCATTTTCCAAGTAAATAGGTCAGAAAATAAAGAAAAATCTCCGAATATGCACACAATTTATTTAGCATATACACATTGAATCCGTGACAATATTATAAATAGTCAGTCAGCGTAGGAAGAACATTAACGAGTTACGCAGATGCAGGTACGTTTCAAAAAGTTTCCGCAATATCCATCACGTCTTCCAAGTGCTCTGCAGTGGGTGTCGCATTTACCTTGATCAAAGGGGCAACCAAATCCTGTAAATAATTTATATATAATTATAAACTAATTTAAATATTAATACTACAAGTTTCATAGTAATACTGAATAAAAAGCTATTTTTTTTTTATTAATTACGATTATACCAGTTCAGCAATACTTGCTATTGATGGTATTGTTCATTGATCGGTGTCACGATAGGCCTCACTAATGAGAACCACTACAACAATAATAATGTGTCGAATTTGCCTTGTTACCTAGCAATGCATTGCAAGAAAACAATGAAAAATAAACAAATAATATCTCTTGGGAAGATGAAATGACCACCATTTACCTCTTAGTAATATCGAAGTCTATGTACAAATCCTTCAGATGGTCTACAGGAATTATTCTTATTTTACCAACAATTCTTCCAAATCATTTTGCCGTTTAGTATAAGCGCTAGATTTTAAACGTCCCCAACAAAAGAAATATAATGAATTCAGGTCCGGAGAACAAATGGATCTTTCAATAATAACCCTGCGCCCTATCCAACTATTTCGAAACATTTCCTTTAAAAACTTCGTAATGGGGAGGTGTTCCATCCTGGTGAAACTAAATATTATTAGGTAATTCCCCTTCTTCTTCAAGAGCGGGAACAATTTGATTTTCTAAAAGTTCTTAATACTGTTGACCTGTTATTGGAACACTCTGTTTTCGTGAGCTGCTAAGTAATAATTACGTTAGGGACCTCGATGGGGCAGTGCGAACAAGCGCTGCAATCGAGGTCACAGTGAAATGCGGTTAAATCGACCGCGTGGTCAAACCCTGGCTGAGCCAACCGCATTTCACTTAGTTAAGTTTAGGGTGCATGTTGCATGAATGACCAGTATGTAAGGGACGCCCGCATCCCCTGAAGTAATGTGAAAGCGGTTTCGGGGGGGTTGGTAACATTTACGGTTAAACCGGAAGTCCTTTTAAACCGCCAATACCTGCATCCGCCATATATCGCAACCTTCACGTAGAAAATTTTGTAGAATTCGCGGTTGACGTATTAGAGATATTTGCATTGTTCCATACTTTTGCCAAACCCTATAGGTATACTAAAATAATAGAATTCTTACCAGCCATAGCTAAGGATGCACAAAGAACCAAGACCAAAACTGCAAAGACTATTAACTTCATGTTTGTATTCGTACTGTTTTAAACCGTGTGTTTGAAAAATCGCAAATTGAGCCTTATATACCGTTATAAGTGTTGACAGTGTAGATAATCGCTTCCAATAAAATTTAGGGTATTTACTAGTTCATGTGTAATTAAACTCTTTCGCGGAAATCTTATGTAAGTTTTGTGATAGTAGCAGATTTACCATATGTTATGTACGCTGTAAAAATTGTTTTATTTATGGCGCTGTTATTGTAACTTCCACAATACTATTTTTTGGGGGGACATAATATAGTTGAACAAGTTGTCATAGTTGTCAGAGACGTATTTTCTTGTACGCATGAAATGAAGAATATCGAAGTAATACATTATTAAGTAACCGAATAAATTACCTTTCTTGCAATTAGTGCTGGAAAATAGCTTCAAGATTTTTATACTTTCTGTTTTAATCTATCTGAAATATAGAAAACACTAATTTCTTTAACGGAATTTCTTTGCGAGTATTACAAAATACACTAGCCAAATTCTAAATTATTAGCGTTAACGAATTATGCTTGGGTACGAGAATTCTTTTATTTGATACTCCCAAAACTCAAGATTAATTTAGATAGTATATAATTCAGGATAACTAACATGGAGAAATACATGTCGTTTTTAAAGCTTTGCCAGATTACAAATTACAAGTTGGTGTTTGGATTGCTGTGTCTCGAAGACGTATTATCGGACCCATATTTTTCCACGAAACTATTACTGCTCAGAGATACCGGAATATTGTAGGTGAATTTATTAATCAGCTTAATGAGGATGAGCTCCAGCAAGGCTACCTCCAACAGGGTGGCGCGACGGCTCACGCCGCTCAAGAGACCCTCAATTACCTTCGTGAATTGTTTGACTATCGAATAATTAGTTTACGTTCAAATCCAGAATTTCCACCTGGATCACCAGGCTTGACTATTTTAGATTACTTTATATTCCTGTATCTGAAAAATAATGTATACAAGACCCCTATTAACAATATCGAGGAACTGCAAAACAGAACTGCGGAACAGTGTGCCAATATAACTCCTCAAATTCTTATAAATGCTTTTAATAGTATGAAAAGACGAGTAAACTTGTGTCTGCAAGAATTTATCTATAGATCCAAGGGACACGGGTTCGAACCCGGCCGAGGTCGGTGAGATTTTACTAACGGGGAAAAATCTGAAGCCTTTTGTTGGATAAGAAGTAAAGCCGTAGGTTCCGTGCCAGTGCGATGTGTGATACGTTAAAAATCACTACTGGGATTGCAACTATCTCATATAAGCAAAAATCATTGTTAGTGTGTACAACGGGCCAAATGTGGCCTGATTACAAAGAGATACTTAAAAATTGCGTTCTAATCTTGCTCAATCAACATACAATACAATACAATAGTATAATATCAGGAGAGTATGTGCCTACTATTCTAAAAATAGGCAACCCAAAATGCATATGACAAGGAATTGCGATGTCTAAATTTTTATTACCTGTATTATAAATCAAAGGTGCATGTTTGGTGTTCTATACTACTCATCTTTTAAATTGCGGTAGCATCACTGGAGGCTCCCGTAACAAGACATTTATAGACATAAGATTAACTCATAGAATTATAAATGTATTTTTATTGCTAATTTAAACTAACAACAAAAATCTTTTAAAAAGAGGAAGTGTGAACGAAAACTACAAACTCTTATTTATAAATATCTAAGTTTAAGTATTTCAAATATCAAAAATAATAAGTATAACGATTTATTAATTTAGAAGCTATTCATAATGTCAGCAAATTGTCAAATATATCAAACAGACATATCTAATTCAAAGTAATGCAAATAAAAAATTAGATATCGCAGTAACTTGTGGTATATATTTTGCTTATTTTTGAAATAGTGCAGCTACGTTGCAACCGGCCTATTGCTTACCAACTTTGTTATTTGATAATTCTTTATTTATAGTTTTTCTAAAACAGTGCTAAACGATTTATGTCTAAAAACTATAGTTTTATACGCATCCGCATCGCTAACTGTGGGTGTCAGGTGTCACCCTCTTTGTTTTTTTTATGTCATTTCTAATAAATTAATTTGCTCCCTCCTAAACCAGAGACCCTAATAATTGTGATATTTTCCCAGCGCATAATCCGGCCCTGGCGAATGGTTTTCCATAAATTCAGTTTTACTACTATCAAGTTTATAGTCATGTTTTTACTAGCTGAACATAAAAAGAATTTTACACACAAATAAATAAAATATTCCATACTGTTTCTGAATAAATAAATAATCTAATTTGTTACATACATGAAAATGTTACGCGTCTCTTTGTTTTTAACTTTTTTGATAAATATGTACGTGTTCGAGGAATTCTAGCTAACTGCTAATATGTTTCATTGAATGTGTTTTAGTTTTGATAATTCAGTTTATCATAAGTAATACATAAAGACAAAAGATATAGTAATCCACATCTTAAATTTTACCGTAACAGGTGATTAGGTTTTCTTAGAAACGATTAAATAGAAAACCAAATCAAACACGACTTAATTTATCGAATTCAGATTTAATTAAAAAAATTATTTTTTATTAAACAATAGTCGGAGTTACAAAGACAGAAATAAAAGCTTAAATTTTACTAACTCTACTATATTATGCAGAAGCACATCTGCAGCTTATTACTTTATTAAGGTTACAGAATTCACGTAAAAATGTTGTTAAAAGATTACAAGAGGCACCATGGGAAGCGACGCCAAATCTCGTGACCAAACAAGCAAAACAAAAATGTCCGATAACCTTAAAAGAGAAAATAGCCCAAAAACGCCGGCTAAGAAGAATGTGGCAACGGAGCAAGCGGACTTTCAAAAACGACAACTTTACCACATATGCAGAAGGGCTCCCAGCTTCAGCTGATACAGACTACTCCCTCTAGAAGGCAACAAAGAACAAATAATAAAGAAAAAACTCAAGTTTTTGCGGAACACATACAAAATGTCTTTCAACCAGTCCCAACAACAAGAAAACCCGAAAAATATTATAACATAAAATAATACCTAGAAACTCCCCATCAAATTTCACTCCCAATAAAGTCATATAAAGTGGGCGAAATTACAAAAATGATAAAATCACAAAACCAACCAAGGCACCAGGGTGGGCAACAGTACTGGCAATATATTCAAAAAGCTCCCAAAAATAGGGAGGAGAATGCTAACCATCATTTACAACTCAATCCTCACAACTGGATTCTTTCCCGCACAATAGAAAGTCGCCCAAATAACACTAATACAAAAACCAGGCAAACCCCCAAACAACGTCAAGTCCTACAGACCCATCAGTCTCCTACCAGTACTATCAAAGCTACTGGAAAAACTACTGCTTAAAAGAATTCTGATGCAGTGGCGGCTCGCCAAGTGAAGTAGGTGAAGTGCCTCTTCGCCTAAAATTTTCATTCAATTAAAAATTATTTATCGGCATTACACCTATTAGGAGTCGTTTATTTACGGCATACATACAATAAGCTTAGTGAAAACAAACAAAAATTTAAATTTTAAATGCAGTCCGTCGAGTATGAACGCAGTGACCATAAAAAATTTTAACTACAACACTAGTGCAATTGTAGTGAAGAGTCAGCCTCAAACGTATTTTAACTCTGCACTTATACCTCCGTTGCCTACGTCATTATCTACAATTGGTTCACGGTGAAACGCGCAAATAAAGTTTTCACTCACAAGCAACCGCAGTCATATTGCGGTTTTTTATTTTATTCGTTCGTTTATGAATTATATATAGTTAATTGGTAACTTTTACTATTGTTGATTGTGTTGTGCGTGTGTGTTTCTGTTTTGGAAAGTTTACTTTTATACGTAGATAATTACTAGGAGAACTATGAATCCTATTAATGACATAATGTGCAGCTTGTTAGAGTCGCCATTCAGGCATTGGAAGGAAGAAGATAAAAAGACGTTTTAAATGAAGGGCGACCTACAGTTGGTTTGACAATTTCCGCGAAAAAAGCCTTAAAAGGTAGTGGAAAATCATATAATCTTAAGTTTAAAATTTCTTGGTCCACCGAATACAAATGGTTATGTAGCAGCCCAACACTACAAAAATTATTTTGTTGGCCTTGCTTGCTCTTTTGTACAAAACAGTTTGTCTGGAACAGCGGGGGATTTGTAGATCTGTTAAATATTACAAGGGCGTTACATAAACATGCCGACTCTAAAGATCATTTAATATGTGCACTGAAGTTAAAGAATTTTGAGAAAAATCAGAACACCATAGACGATACTTTAAAAGAAAACGCGAGACTTTTTAAAGCACAATTTAATGAAAATGTTCGATTAAATAGACTTTTCCTCCAAACAATTATCGACACAGTTTTGTATTTAAGCAAGCAAGAATTAGCGTTTCGCGGACACTACGAAAGCAGTGACTCAGCTAATTTTTTCTATTTGTTATTATTAGAGATATTATAATAGCACTTCACCTACTTTTTTACCCACGAGCCGCCACTGCTCTGACGACACATTTAAAAGAAGACCTATTTCCTAACCACCAGTTTGGCTTTAGAAGAAACCACTCTATCATAGAACAAGTCCACAGAATTGTTGAACTTATAAATAACACATATGAAATGAAAAACTACTGCAGTTCGATCTTCTCAGACGTGATCCAGGCTTTTGATATAGTCTGGCATGAGGGACTTTTATTTAAACTCAAGCAGAAACTCCAACATCCATACTACACCATACTAAAGTTGTACTTAGTGGAAAAGTATTTCCGGGTCAAACACAACGAAAAACAAACCGAGTATACCAAGTACACGCCGGCGTACCACAGGGAAGTGTCCTGGGGCCCGTATTATACCTTATTTACACCTCCGATTTACCCACCAACAATAGCATAATCACAGCTACATATGCAGACGACAATATATGTATAAATAGGTAACGCAGTTGTCATTGATTGAGATTTGTTCATCATTTATAACGTGTTAACTACATTACATCCGTATAGCGAGAATATGATCTAATGACACGGAACTTAAAACCTTTAGTTTGTTCTTTCACTTGTGGATTATTCGCAACCAGATAAACAATTCATAATTTTAAAACTGCGGTGCCTTACTTTTAGTTTATTACCCTTGCGGTAAAATATAAGTGGTCTCTAGTCTATTTTTGTTCTTAGGTGAATGTTCTGGAGATTTTATATAATCACTTAATCTGTCTAATTACATCGTCTGTTGTTTTTGTGTAGTTCCTAGCGGGAATTCACATTACTTACAAGTCAAAATATTAGTACTGCTATTACCTTGTTGAATCTAGGCTTACCAATAAATTACAATACCTCACAAAATATGTTGATGTTATTAAAAGGATTAGAAGGAAGAGAGTGTGTGCCATTTTTAGGGTTGTTTAATTTTCAAAAACATTATTATTCTAATGCTTTATATCTAACACTTTCGCTAGCAATTTTTGTTTAATTAGAAATAAGTTGTTGATTTGGTCTTCTTTTTTGTAATGAAGCTGTTGTCAATAAATATTATTAAAAACTTAAGTGTACCGTTGAAAAGTATTCATACACATATCAATCAATTCGCAGTTGAAAGGCAAGAAATTGAACACGTTCACGAGATTGCAAAAAAACTGACTACTTGACTATGTTACTCTGTTATTGTTCTTGACATGACTTAATTGAATATATACGAACTATATGTGACTAGGCCCTACACACACGTAGTTTCTAATTGAAATTATCACTCTAGGGTGATAATTTCAAATAAATCATATTAACAACAATTAGCATAATAAACTCAGTTCTTTCAATTTCCTAAAGGTAGCCAGTTTTTTTGCTTTTCAGTATAGTTTCACAATAATTAACCAATATTGATAGCCTGTATTGGCGATACTTAAGTTGCCAATACATGACCAATAAAAACTATATTTTCGCAAGGAACGCTGCACATATTTTATCAACATTATATACCAATGTTTTATGTATATCCAATATAAGCAAATTATGTGCTACCAAAAAACTCTGCAGATGTATTACCAACATTGTGAACGGTATGTTGGATAAACCTTGGCTGTCAATATACAGTGCTTCCCAAAAGTAACGGATAAATTCTATAAAATCGTTAAAAAAAATATTTCATAAAAATACTCGGACACGTCGATTTTTATTTTTAAATTGACATTTAGAGATGTAATTTTTGAACCCCCCTCCCCTCAACTCCTAAGCCCTAGCAACTTCAACTTTAAAATTTCAAATAGCAAAGTACCCCTTCTGATACCTCATCTAATAGCTTTCTTTATGCTGAATATAACAAAAAAGTTCTTCAAAATCGGTTGATAAATAACGGAGATATTTACCAATATGTATTCAAATGAAAGTACGAGGGTAGGCTGAAAACTAATGCACACATGCTTGTAGAGCGCGAACAAAAACAAATAGCAAGATCGGGCAAAAAGTACATTAAAGTACAATTCTTAAGTTTCAAAATCATTTATTTATTTTTCAACATAGTCACGGTTAAGGCTAACACATTTCTCCCAACGTGTAACAAGTTTTTTAATTCCGTCACTGAAAAATTCTTCCGACTTTTCTCGAATCCAGGAGTTGACAGCTGCCTTCGCGTCATCGTCCGAGGTGTAATGATTACCCTTGAGGTCTCTCTAGAGTAAAGGAAATAAATAAAAATCGCAAGGCGCAAGATCGGGGGAATAAGGAGGGTGTGGAATCGGTTCAAACTTCAGGCTTCGCAGAGCCTCTCCAGTTGCGCGCGAGATGTGTGGACGAGCTTTGTCATGTTGCAAGATTCGGAAGTCTGAGGTGTTTTAGAGTCTGTATGTACTGAGAAGAATTTACCGTTGCCCCTAGTTCAAGAAAATCGGTCACATAAACTCGGTGAGCATCCCATAACACAGCCAAAAGAAGTTTTTTTGCGGATAGTTGTGTTTTTAACTTTTTCGCGTGAGGAGAAGACGGATGTCGATATTCAGCGCTCTGTCTTTTCTCTACCGGGTAGTAATGATGGACCCATCACTCGTCCCCCGTCACAATATTCAAAAGAAAGTCGTATCCTTCCTCACGGTAGCGCTGCAAAAGTTGCTCGCAGCATTCCATTCGACGCTTTTTGTTCTCGTACGGTATCCCAATTGTTTAATAATGAAGCCGACACGTTCCTTAGATATTCCAATATGGTTTGCGATACGCTTTTGAGTGATTCGCCGGTCATTTTGAATCAAATCGTCGACGAGTTTGCGATGTTTATCGTCTGTGGCAGTGATCGGACATCCGCTGCGTGTTTCATCAACAATTATGGCTTTGACATAGCACTAGAACACTTCTCCATACTTCCGCTTCTCGACATACACTGGATGAACGCAACGACCTCAAACCTGCGCATGCGTATTGAGGGGGAATATTACTTCCACATGCCACCTAGCGCGCTTCTGAAGGTCATTTCGTTCGCGCTCTACAAGCATGTGTGCATTAGTTTTCAGCCTACCCTCGTATAATTCTGAAAAGGACCAGTAAATATTATAAAGTTTAACACAATTAGATTAAAGGTTTTTGATAAACAGACCAAGAAATAGGTTTTATTTCCATTAGAGGGTCAGGATTTTTGCGAAAGCTTATTGTCTCAAAGATTTCTTAATATCGGCCATACAACATACACATACGCGCGCACGTACACTAACATACCCACGGATCGACATTTCCTAAATACCACTTTTTGAGAGGTTTCAGATATTTCCTATAGGGACCGCGGTGGTCGAGTGCGAGAACGCATTGGCCACTCGAGGTCACAGTAAATGCAGTTGCTCCGTTGGGGCGATCGAATCCCGACCGGGACCGCATTTGCTTAGTTAAGTTTATGGTGCATGTTGCATGAATGTTTAGTATGTAACGGACGCCCGCATCCCCCTGAAGTAATGCGAAAGCGGTTCCGGGGGGGGGGGACGGTAGTATGAATGTGAGAGAAAAAAAAAAGATATTTCCTATAAAATCCCAAGCTTATATTTTTTACGGGTTTCCTATTCCTTTATTATGGAAAAGTTCAGAGCTAAAAAATAAATAAATCCAATCATTAACATCAAATTATTTGAAATATTGCAGCAGAAACTGCTTATTTTTAGCAAATACTGTTTTTCAGAATCATTATCTCTGGTTTGCTGAACCTTAACTGTAAAGCAGTTTTATGTTTGCTTTATAGCAGATTATTTCATAGTTGTGAATGTTTGAGAAACCCACTTAATGTGTTATCTACATGTAAATCAGTTTGTCTTTCAAATTATAATAACGGAAGACTTACTAAAAGATAAACATATTTACCTGTTTCGGTACTGTGTTTTAAGAAAAACAAAATTAATTTACTGAGATTTTGCTTGCAAACGTGAACACCTGACAGATTAGTAACAAAATAAGAAATACAATAATGAAAATTCACAAATAAATTATTAATATGATTTACAATAAGTATGTTAGGCTATCGCACATTTTCAATCAAAACCCACACAAATTTGCTAAAAACGCCTTCTAAATTGAGCTTTAAAGCCAGTTGCTGGTAATCCGTATTGGCGCGGGCACAGTTGTATTTTATAAATCAGATTTATGTGACAACAAAATACAGACGACACACATATTACGATTTCTATTAAAAGTCTAGAAATATTGCTTAAGTTTTAGGACAGGCAGCCTCCCATTAAAGCACACAAAATTTTGTGAAGAAATATTACGTCGTTCAAGAGTTAGTAGGGGGGGGGGGGGCACAAAATCGTTTGGGAACACACACCGTAGGGAATATTAATTCTTAAAACTATAATATTTTAATACAACCTATTTAAGCTAAGAAAATTTAAAAAAACATAATCTGTTATAAAAAGAAACTAAAAAAATACGAAATTTGATAAGGAAAACAAAAAAAAACAAACAACAGCACGTTAAAATAGCAATTTTCATACAAAATAACAGTGATTTGGAATTTTTACTCAATACTCAATACAGAGTAATGTGTCTAAATAGTATATTACAATACAAATGTATAAGCAAGCCTTTAAAGCACGCGCGACGAGTTTAAAAGCACGCTACGAAGCCGAGTGCCTTTTAACGGAGCAGTGTTTTAAAGGCTCTTATACCCGTGTATTATACGCTACTTTTTGTTATACCTGCACTATAATCTGAAAATTATAACAAAAAAAGGAAATTGAAATCCCTTTTTCGACGTAATAAAAAATAACTTTTTATTACACCGTAATCACAATTTCTGTTTATCTACTTTGAAGTTTGAACTAACAATAGGTCCATTATGATACCGAAAACAGTTTGATAATAGAGGCTATTATTAAACTGTTTGTCACGCCTATTTTAATTTTTGATAAATAAATTGATGAAGTGTAGAAACACTCTCGATGGTACGCCACTGCTCAGGTAGAAAATTAATAACTTGACAATATTAGTATCCCGGAAAACCCAATCGAAGAAGGAGTGGATTCTAAAGAAATAAATAATAGGCGCCACCGACTTATAATTTACTAACATCGTCCGAGGTGTAAGATGGGAAGTCAAACCCTCCAGATGGCTAATCACCTACCTTATCTCTCGTAGCGCTCCTTAGGTAAACTTAGTTCTTTATAATCGTCGATAAAGAAAAGACAAATTGCAACTAACTTCGTTTAATTTTTAATTAACACAACCCCACAAGTATAATTTAAAAAAAACAGTCAAATAAATAAAATTACTTTCGGGCGAAACTCAAACAACTGAAGGACTATGATTGCGCTTATCGGATCGTCATAAGATTAAGGTTCTAGCGCAAAATCGCGTTACGAAAGGTATCAGCGAAACGAAATCCTGCGTGGTCATAACCGACCAAAAATAGAAAAATTCAACCTGATAATACATGCTAACGCAATGCCGTCCCACTATCGGAGCACCCTATACATAATCACGTAAAATTGTTCCACAATACAATATCTTTGATAATATAATAATAATTAAGGTCTATATATACTTAATTATTCCCCAACATTACAAATCCCGGACACAATCAAGTAAACGAAACGGTTTATTTGTGAAACTAATGCAACCATAAATAACAAAAGTCACGCCTTCAAAAATATTAACGTGAAATAATATTAAATTCACTTCCCTGTTGCAAGTGTAACACCCATCTCTGCGAGCAGGTTTCAACGTGGTTATCACCAGAGCCAGAGTTTGGATCGGTCGAGGAAAAACCCATCCCCAACGTTCTCGGCGATGTTTGTGTGCTTAGTTGACCTTATCAACAGAGTTCCCAACCGATCGTATCTTGCCTAAATTGAATTACAGCCTATATTAGTATAGAAGTTTGGAAAAATTTAGGACTGAACAATCTTTCTATTAATAAATAACTCACCAGTCGATGGAAAACTGGCCACAAAAAATCTGTTTGACCGGAATAATCTCTGTATTAGAACACTAATTCCTGGAATTTTTTGGCTTCTTCTAAACTAGGACCCAACTCCGGTGCCGTGAAGTTTTAAATCGGAAATCTAATTTCCAAATCGATAACGATTTGCCAAAATTTTCACTCACTTGGCACGTATATGACCGACCAACCGGCAATACTCAAGTCGTCGTTCCTGGACTTGTCGTTCTAAAATTTTTCGGTTTCCCCCTCAATTTTCCGAAACTCCAAAACTATACGCATAAGTCGACCGTGTCTTTCGAAATGTAAAATGCAAAACGGGTTGCTTTCAACCAGGCCCGGAATTCGTTACACGTTTTTGGTAACTATTTGGTTTTTAAGATTGGTGACATTTGTTTTCACCTGGTCATAACACGACAAACGTCAGATGTCGAATATATAACCACAATCTCTGAATTGTATTTATTAAATTTACTGCAATCAAATATAGCTTAAACTTAACTTTAATCGAATTAATTAAACAATTTTACAAGTTTTCAAATTTAAACTAATTCAAATGTCAGAACAAAGAAATTGATACTTTGCTCGTTACATGGCAACTGTCAAATGTCACTTGACAATGTCGTCAACGTTACGCCCAAAATCCCTAGATTATGTAATGCGACATTTTTAGTATCAGAAATGTTGAATTTCTTTATAATCAGTAACTCAAAGTAGATAAAACAGTATTGTTCCATTGGAGCACTCCCCGCTACGCTCGTCATGCCCCAAACCAAGTACTTTAATATATTAATACAGGAAACTTTGCCGAAAATCTCGTGGCACTGACTGCAGCGCTCCGTGCGGCTTGTTGGGCCACTAAGATTTGTATTTGCCAGCTGTCGAAAATATTTGCCGCACAGTTAAAGCAAATACCATTTACTTTATTATAGCAAAAACCTTGTTTAATTAATAATATTTGATAATTATGATATTTTACTTTATTTGTAAGTTTAAATAAGTGCTTAAGTTTATTACATTTTGTAGGGTTAGGTTTTTATTTATTAACATGAATTTAAAACAGTAATCTGTAAATTTATTATCCAAATTTACAAAACCTGCCCACCGAACTGCTTAGATGATGCCACTATCAATATCCCACATTTGATCATGCTAAACTTATATGAGTTTCCTGTATTAATATATTAAAGTATTTGCCCAAACTCACGCATCCTACAATAGGCCCTTTTATGAAACTCGTATAATAATATACTATTGTTAAATCATCATTGGTATTCAGAAATTTGTTTTTAAGCACTGGTTTCATCTAAAATACTGAAATTATGAACAATTTTCTCTTTTTCACGTTGTGTAGTTGTATATCCAAATATATCAAAAAATAAATTAATTCATTTAAACAACGATTTTAATGCATAAAATACCATTAAATAGAATGTTTCCATTATACTTAATCGTGCTATAAAAACGTTCTCTTTAAAACTGTCACAAGATTATCAAAAAATATAAATTTGTTCATTATTCACCAATGATTAATAATGAAAAATTATTTACTTGTCACTGCGCCTAGGTAGAGAAATTGAATTTTACAGTATTCTGTTATGTGCCAAAATGCTACCTCATATTACTAGTAGTGAAAAAATAGTTTTTTTATTGCAATTTTTCCTGTGCCGCATTTTAAAAAATAGCAATCCTAGTTTTAATATTCCGTACAGTCCTGTATATTCACATCAAACTGTTTCATTTAAGAATTGTACAAAACGATAATTGACCACAGCAACAAGCGAAAGATATTTTCTAACCTTAAAATCAAAAATTTGCTTAAAAGTGACAGTAACAGATTAGCTGACAGTAGTTGACAACAAACAATAGTGTAGATTTATTAATATGTTATAATTTATTGCAGTGTACAGCTTATGTATACATAAACTGTTATAATGGAAAATGAGAATTCTGTTATTTATGGACTTGAATTTCAGGTAATAAAATATATTAATAACTACATTAGCAAACTCAACTTATTTGTAAAATATTATGAAAATCAATCTTTAAATATTTTTATTGATAGATACTATTTAATTTATTATATTTCCTGGGGTGTAAAAATACTACAATGTATGAAATAAATAGTTTATATGTAAATATTCATTGAAACTCTTTGTATAACCATATTTTAATTTTTGGGTGTAGGTTTCTTTATATACCAAAATCTACTACACAAATTAAATTACAAACACTTTTTTATAGTATTTTAAAAAGGTTTTAACTTATTTATACAGGCAAGAGCTTTGTGTGCACAGCTAGCTGAAACTGAAAAAATTAGATTTTTAATTGGAACACAATCGCTGAAACAAACAAACAACCAAATTCACTTAGTGGAATTTGATGAAGAAAATTCTACACTGAAAACAAGTGTAAGTTGCTTATCACACCTACCAAACTATTTATTTATTATAAAATTGAATTAAGGTCTACCATCATTCAGATGGCGAGATATGGAAGTTAAATGCGAGTCCAATTGATGCATCAAAAATTGCAACATGCTATAATAGTGTCAATCGTGAAAATTTGTGTGGTATGAAAACAGCTGTATTAAAATTACCAGATACTGAAAGTCCAGACCACATTGAAAATTTAGAAATAGTGACCAAGTTTGATATGTCTAATGCAGGAGTGGACATAAAAACTACAGAATTTCATCCCAGTGATACTAATAAAGCAGTATCTGTGACTGACAACCAAGTTGTGTTATGGGATATATCAGAAAGTGATGCTCAGAATGTATTGAGTATCACATTAGAAGGAAAAAACAATCCTAAATACACTACAGGGAAATGGAATCCCCATCAAAATTGCAACCAGGCAAGTGCCTTTTAATGCTTAATCCTTGCTTTATAATTTTTTATTGCTATTTTTCAAGAAATAATCAAGCTTTTTTAGTTTGTCACAGCCACCGAAACACATTTAAAGGCCTATGATGTAAGAACAGGGCAGTTAGCTTGGAATATTGATGGTGTACATGCTCAACTTATGAGAGATATGGATTTTAATTTAAATAAGCAGTATCATATAGCAACATGTGGGGATGACGGTTTTGTTAAAATATGGGACTTCAGGCAAACTTCCGCACCTGTGTATTCTCGAACTGATCACTCACACTGGTAGATAAAACTGATTTTTGTATTAGTTTCCACTTAGCAGAATCATGTTTCAGGGTTTGGTGTGTTAGATTTAATCCATTTCATGACCAGCTTCTCTTAACTGCTAGTTCAGATGCTCGAGTGTTACTCTCTAGTGCAGCCAGTGTAAGTTCAGAGACTAGCAACGATGTCAGTGTTCATGATGATGCATCAGAAAATACAGAAACTAAGCAAATGTAGGAATTATTCTGTTTGAGTAACTGAATATTAATTGTATAATATTGTATATTTAGTTTATTAGATGGTCCACTTCAGTGGTGTGAACATGAAGACAGTGTTTATTGTGCAGAATGGTCTCCTGCTGAACCATGGATATTTGCTTCCCTCAGCTATGATGGACGTCTTCTTATATCAAGAGTCAAACGATCTTTAAAGTATCAGATAATGTTATAGTACAATTTGCATTTTTTTTAAGCTTACAGATGTGAATTTTAATTATTATAATTTAATAATATAGAGCATATTATATAATGATTTTGAAACACCTCCTATTTATATCAGTAACTCCCAAAAAAAAAACTATCTAATAAAGGGTTTTCTAGACTCATCTTTGATTGTGGGATTCATTGATATCATTTTATCTTGTAACAAGTAGGTAGGCTATACAACGGATATGATGTTGATTTTGGGAGAATGCAGAGGGGTGGCAGTACAACGATATGCACAAAGTTACCCGGATAAACCCTTTCCATCGCATAATGCCTATAGAGGTTTGGAAAGAAACTTGGGGCAATATGGGTAGTTTTCCCAGCCAAAGGTGAGAACGACATGTTATAACTGTAGAAGCTGAAGCGGCACTCGTGGAACAAGTAACTGGTGATCCCCATAAAGCTAACGAACAGTTGCAAGAACTGTAGACTTTAGGCTTTAGTTCAGTATGTATCATTTTAAACCGGTTTCATCCTTACCAGGTGACATTACTGCAACACCTTACTGAAGATCCACGTCAGGTGAATTTCTGCCAATTTTTAAGAAACGAAGTTACTACTAATCACCGGTTTTTAAGAAATGTTTTATTTTTTGATGCGGCAACGTTTAGTAACAATGGGTGTGTAGACACAATTGCCATTTCTATTCACAAGATAACCCATATTAGATTTAGCAAGCACACTTTCAAAGAATTTTTACTTCAAATGTGTGGTGTGGTGTGGTATCGTTGGACCCTCACTTTATTGAGGGCAGTTTAAATGGTGAAATATATGTACATTTTTTTAGAAAATGATTTGTCTCAACTTTTGGAAGACATTCTTTTTTATGTTAGACAGGGTATGTGGTTTGAAAATGACAGAGCACTTATCGTCTTCCGTGGAATTGTAAGAAACTACCATGATGAAACTATCCAGAACAGATTAAATGGAAGAAATGCACTTCATCCTTGTCCTCCAAGTAGTCCGGACTTGACTCCATTAGATTTCTTTCTGTGGAGTAAAGTAAAAAAGGACGTCTACGAAACTCCCGTAGAAACTCGAAAAGATTTACGTGAAAGAATTATTGAACCATGTAGGTCAATTACCCAACGCATGCTAACTCCTGTTAGAAATTCTCTACTGTGGCGGATTGACCTATGTGAATAGCAAGGTGGACGGCAGTAGACACATTAATTAGTATTTTTCTTTCTGTTTCTATATAATTTATTTTTCTTGTTGATTTTATTGTTATGTCAACATATTTTTATGTTATCTTCGCTTTCTCTGTTTGTTTTGTTTAAATTAAAAAAAATAAATGTTGTAAATGTAATTATTGCAAAACTGCATCTTATTTATTAGTAAATAGTTTCATGTAGTTTCTTAATACATCCAACATAACTACTTTGATTATTATTATTATGACGAGGAGTTTGTATAGGTTCACAAACAGCTAACAGGCATAAGCCGATTAAGTATTATTGTCCTAGCAAACAAAATACATTAAGATCAAATACTTGTCCGCCCCAAGGTTTAAATAATCTAAGCACATGGCCCTGTTTAGGTAGGCAGGGCCTACGAACAAATATTGCTCAAACTTCTAGAGGAAATGCTTGTAAAGGCAGACAAGCTACAGGTCGGTTCTTACCTGATAATGCTGGGTGTAGTTCCCAAATGACGACGCGGTCTAAGCCGAAAGTAAGTTGTAATATTGACAATGTATGGGTTCTTATTATGAAGCTGGATAAAATAAAATTTAAAACGGATAACTCTAAACTGGTGTAGTCATCTACTTCTTAAATACAATCTTATAGGGTGTTTCCTGACTTTATTGCTCTTATACAGGAAGATCATTAATACCAGTTTAAAAAACTACATTCCATATTCGTATTGTCTATATTTACTTTCAATGTTGGTATACTGTGAAGTTTGGCAAAGAAATCATTCCAATTTATGTGTATATTTTATTTTAAGAGTCAGTATAGACTATCTTTTATAAGAATAAATAACGTTAATAAATACAAATCACCACCATAAACACAAACCACATATTATGAAATGCCAAAAATTGTGGTTTTAGAATAAAATTTTGACAACACCATAAAAAGTAGTCTTTTTTTTATTTGTACCTATTAATGATGTCGCTGTATTTGGAAGCATATTTATAGTCAGAACTTTCTTGCTCTAAATTGAAGTTCATAACATTTCATTTTTACCATCATCCATTTTTTAATTATTTTAATGGATATCAGGAAACCTCTAATTATATGTTCAACGCAAGCGTATACAAACTTTAATATTTGCATAGCAATTTTGCTAACAATAAACTTCAAATCTCAATGTGTTTTCTCTGGTAGACTGCATTCAAATTTAACCAATCAGAACAAACACTAGTATATACCGTGAGTTCAAAAAGTATATAACGGTTGGCCATGGAATAATAAAACAATGTCTAATGCAAGTTTTATATACCATTTGACGTTTAGGTACAGCCTTTCTACCGCAAACGCCAGTACCTAACCGGCAGTGTTATGTTAGGTTAAGTTGCATGGTAAATGTAAATACGTCAATTTTTGAAGAAATTAGTTCTATTATTTCAATTTAGACGATAACAATAACAGCTAAATTACTACACTATTAAACAACTATCATAACAAGTAGGTAATCATTAAAATTGGAAATTAAAATTTTTTTATTTCACAAGTACAGAAAAATAAACATAAAAACTGAAGGTGTTCGAAATGACCACAGTTTTCCTGCAGACACAAATTTACTCGTCTTGTCATACTATTAAAAGCATTTATAAGAATTTGAGGAGTTATTTTGGCACACTGTTCCGTAATTCTGTTTTGCAGTTTCTCAATATTGTTAATAGGGGTCTTGTATACATTATTTTTCCGATAAGGGAATATAAAGTAATCTAAAATAGTCAAGCCTGGTGATCTATGTGGAAATTCTGGATTTGAACGTAAACTAATTATTCGATCGTTAAAAAATTCACGAAGGTAATTGAGGGTATCTTGAACGGTGTGGGCCGTCGCGCCATCCTGTCGGAAGTGGCCTTGCTGGAGCTTATCCTCATGAAGCTGATTAATAAATTCACGTACAATATTCCGGTATCTCTGACCAGTGACAGTTTCGTGGAAAAATATGGGTCCGATAATACGTCTTCGAGACACAGCAATCCAAACACCAACTTGCAGCACTCCATACCCTCATATTTTGTGAGTTTATATACCCCGAAAGGGTGAACCAGGTCTCGTCAGAAAAAACGTTAAATTTAGCAATTCGTCGTTGTTCATTAAAGTTTGTTGGAACCACTGACAATATAAAATTCTCATATTGTGATCTGCTGGCAGCAACTCATGTAAAGCAAGAATTTTGTATGGGAACAGCATTAAATCTTTTTTGACAATAGTATGGCAAGTTCCTAATGATAAACCAGTCTCTTGCGAAAGTGTACGTAGTGATGTACTGTGCTGTGATGTAGCTCATTCAACGTTGATGAACATCATCAACTGTATTTTGAGTACGAATTCTTGGCCTTCCAGCTCTATCTCTATGAGTACCTAATGCTCCCCGTATCTCAGAATACATCAACACATCTTCTAAGAGCGCTGTAAAAATCTCCTTCAAGGACAGCAATATCTGGAAATTGTTGCCTAAATTCCTCTAAACATGGCACCGCACTATAATAAATCCACTCGCCGTTCTTTCGAACACAATTTCGAAAATATGATTCAATCATTAATGTTTTGTGTTCTATTGTAAAAACCATTATAATTGGAACTTAATTGAATTTTCAATATAAACTTATGACAACAGTGATGACAGTTAATGAATTTTAAAGCTTGCATTAGATATTACTTTTATTTACCATGGCCAACCCTTATGTAATTACTTTTTGAACTCACGGTACATATGCTTACCTTTCTGCACGCTAATAAACCGACATTCGAAAACAAAAAGTAAGGGTCGCATGTCAAAGGATTCGACGTTTCAGATCCTGCTGTGGAATGATATTAAATTAAAGTAAAATTTAACTATTATTTTACAACTACATTAATACGATTTTATATTAGGTAGACGATATACATAAGTTTTGTTTTATAATTTCAAAAGTTATCCCACATATTCTTTATGCGCATTTGTTTTGAAACACTCTATATAACATGTTGGTGTGAGTTGTTATTCCATAACCTCAAATTGTAAGCACGAATAATCAATTTCCAAAATTCACGTATAAATTTTCCCAAATCGAATAAAAATGCCAGTCGATCACAGACGTATAGCAGGCCCAGAAAATACCGTTCCGTACCGGTTATTTACGAAATTAAACACAAAATCATTCAATGATAGCTTCTCTCGAGCAGTCAACAACAAGAATGGCATTCGACTAGATGGACGTAAAATCGATGAACCACGAAAAATCTGTAAATATATTGAAATGTTAAAAAATTCAATGTGTAATTCATTAATTGTTGCAGTTGTAAAATGCGGAATTGTTTCCCGAGCAAAGGGTTCAGCTTACATCGAAGTTGACAAAACCAAAGTAATTATATCTGTCTATGACCCGAGAGAAATTCCCAAAAAAACTGACTATAGTTTAAAAGGTGAATTGTATTGCGAGTTTAAATACGCTCCATTTAGTTGCCCAAAGCGGAGACTACACCAGCAAGATGCTGAAGAGAAACAAAATAGTGCCATATTGAAGCGAGCTTTAGAGTCTGCAGTTTGCCGACATGAATTTCCTAATTTCCAAGTAGATGTGTATGTTGTGGTGTTGGAAAATGATGGATCAGCTCTTAGTATTGCCATCACTGGTGCGGGGCTGGCTCTAGCTCACGCTGGTATTCCAATGTACGACATAATTACATCGGTGACGCTTGGAATACAAGGAAATATTAAACTACTGGATCCAACACTACTAGAAGAAGCCCTTTGTGATGTTGCAGTACCTAACAATCAAAGCAATACAGAAGAAAATTATGATAGCCACGGCATTATTGTCTTATCAATGCTCTCAACGCAACAGCAAATATCTGAATTTTATCAAACCGGAAATCTAGGTTTGGAAAATCTAAACGAAGGCATAGACATATTAACTCAAGCCACCAAAGAGATTGTGCCGTTAATTGAAAAATGTTTAGTAGGCAACGTTGCCAAGAGTATAAAACAGAATGTAGAAGATTAATTATTTTTTAACTTGATGGCTATAGTTTTGTATTTCAACAATAAAAGCGTTATGAAAGCAAATTAAATTACTTTTTTATAAAATTACATCATTGTATAGTCTCCTAAAGGCAGCATAGTAAAATTACAAATTTTGAATAAATAAAAAATATATTACATTACTGACGTATATAAATTATAGGTAACTACCAATTAGACATTTGTACCCTACATGCGATTCCCTTATATGAACTGTCCCAGTGGTTTGCAACGGAAACAAGCAGATTCCTTTCTTATATATTTTAAGTTTACACTACCAGTGCATGAAATAGTTTGAAGCTAAATTTTTAGACTTTTAATAATTGTTTGTTCGTTTTTATCTACTTATTATTGCTGCATCATCTTTATAAATTAGGATTTGACCGTTTTTAGTTTTAATCGTGCCTTGTAATCCAATTCTTATTCTCCCCTTGAGGGTAAATTTAAAAAGTATGAGCGAAAGTGCATCTCTGTCAACATATTCTAAATTTGAATTGACGCTACTGTATTTTTTAAGGTCTTGCTGATAAGACTCGCTAATTTTTGTGAAATCCCTAGACATATTAATTCTTTCGTCATCATGTTTCTTTCCACAATGACAGTTCACTAACTTTACTATCAATTGCGACTGAATTAGTCAGAACATTGGACATTGACGAAATATTCGCCACTTTTTCGCCATTAAGGCAAGAAAGACATCTAATATAGGTACTGTTACCAAAGTTGTAAAAAATAGAAATGTACAAGTTACACTTAATTTTTTATTATTATACCTACTCGGGCCTTCTTCCCCAGTAGCCTATCGGCCCAAAAAGTCTTAAACCGACGCTGGCCAAAACTCATGCTGGTATTCCCCAATTACCCGTTCGGTGTATAATGGTAGTCAGTTTTTTTAAAATGTTGACTGAATCTCGTATACCTACTAAGTCTAGCAACACTATACCTCTACAATTTTCATGTTTTTCTGTTACTCTTTTGGTGCAGTGATATTATTCCTTTCTTTCAGCATGAGGGAATTAAGTCTTAAATTTGTTTATAAAGCTCATAGTAACCGTATAATAGCAATTCTGTGGCTGTGTTGTCCTCGCCAGGTGCTTTGTTCATTCTTGCTCTTTTAATTAGGTATCTCTTTGATTTCTTTGTATTTTAAATCTTGTGTTTGTTCTTCCTTTTCTCGAGCTTGTGTTACTTGTATTTCCTCCTCATTCACGACATACATTACTTCATTACAAAACAATTCTTATTAGTAGGATTTCCAAATTTCTTTGATTTTCTCATTTTCGTACAGCTAAAATATTCTCATATTAGAAAACATTGTTTCTTTACAATCATAGTTAAATAGTTGTTAAAAATTTTTGTAGACGTTCATTATAACGCATGTTTCTTGAATTTAGATCTATAATTATTACATTAGCAATAAAGGTTAGAATAAAATATTACTATTTCTATCTTTCATTTGAATACTTAGCTAAATAAACTATTTAAAAACTAAAAAATCCTTCATTATTGTGTTAATTCCAATACAAGATTAATCGTTGTATGCGTACAATAGATTTTAGAACATGTAGCATGTAAAAGACATTTTAAGAGTAGGTGTCATGGTATCAAAATGTTTTTTGCCTGACATGGTCATACAATACAGATCCCTTGGTGGTAAAGGAAATCACACTAATACGGACTTTAACTATTGGTTAATATGTTTTTATCCTTTGACTGATTGGTTTTTGATTGGGAGAGATTTAGGACTCGGTTTTCAAAGCATACCTTCGCGCTCAGGCCATATTTGGCCCATTGTATACTTTAACTATAAATTTTGCCTGTAGGTTAGTTCCAACCCTTAGTAGTGCTTTTTAACGTGTCACACATCGTAGTGGCACGGGACCTACAAATTTACTTCTTATCCAACAGAAGGAGCACTTTCAAATTTGTTCCCCGCTATCTCACCGACCTCGGCCAAATTCGACCTCGCGTCCCTTGGATCTAAAGGCAAAGGTGCTAACCGCTAGACCACCTGCAGAGTATACATTAGTATCGTTTCTATGATTTTATCAAAAATTACTACTCAATCCTATAATATAGTAACTAAATTTGTTATATCCAGATACAAAAAAAGCTGATCCCCAGCGGGCTGTGGAATGAAAAGTCACGTCTTTTCTAGACTAAAGGAATGTTTATAATGTCAATTTCCGGTTAGGTTGTGTTAGCTGGAATTAAATAATAATGAAACGTCATTTTTAGGAGCAGAAATCTTTTATTGAGCAACGGTAAAAGAAATGAATAAACCTGAACTAATGTAATGATTACAACAAATGTTGAAATGTCTGCCTTCTTCCTACAAACATTTCTGAAATCGTCTTCTCATACCTTCAAAAACATTTTGTAATAATTGAGGTGAGTTGTTAATTTCTTGACAGTTTTCTTCAATTCTAAGTTTCAGTACGTTTAAATCATTAACTGGAGTTTAAAAAATGGTGTTTTTCAAATAGGGCAATAGAAAAAAATCCAGAACAGTAATATCACAAGAGCGAGGGGGCCAGGGTGTTGCAGTATTCCTACTAATGATTCGGTCATCAAAATATTCGGGTACCTAAAAATTAATTGTATCTGCAGCTGCATGAGCTGTTGCGCCATCCTGTTGCAGAAAACCATCCCGTAGCTCATCATCGTGAAATTCATTTAAGAAAGGTTGCAATAATTCGTTCTTGCACCTTGCTACAGTTAGCGTGCCTTCGAAAAATATTGGCCCAACTAACCTACGACGACTCATTCCAACCCAGACTTCTATTTTCTGTGGATGAAGGGGAACCTTAATTGTAACGTGTGGATTCTCGCTACTCCAAATCCGCATATTTTGTGAATTAACATACCCATTAAGGTAAAACCAGACTTCGTCGGTAAAAAAGGCTTTTTGGATAATCATGTTCTAAAAGCTCCTGAACGGAAATAAATCGGTAAGGATGCAGATGCAAAGCTTGTCTCAATATTCTGTGGCATGTAGCGTAACTTAAATCATCAACTTGCTGGTGTTTTTGGAGCCTCGTCAATTCGTTGTCTTACAGTTTCAATTAAAGCAGCTACCTACTATCTTCTTTGCCCTACCAGACCCTTCTTTCCTTCCAACACTTCCAGTTTCTCGAAAATTGCTGACTAAATTCTTAACCAAAGCATAAAATTTTCGGTATGTAATAATTTCATTGGGATACCTCTTTCGGAATTCTACAAAATAAGGAGGAATCGAATAGGTCCATTCTCCGTCAACTTGAAAACCGTTCGGAAAGTAAGATTCACTAATGAATGCTCTTTGAAATGTATTAAAAATCATTTTAACAATCTGTCAGATTCGTATCAAAAAAAAAAGATACCTAACTAATTTATCTGACATCATAAATATTCCTTTAGTCTAGAAAAGACGTGACTTTTCATTCCACATCCCGCTGGGGATCAGCTTTTTTTGATCTCTTGATATATTTACAGTTAATACTTCACATGAAATTAAAAATCAATTTAAACAGTTTCTATTTTATGTTTTGTTATCTTTTTATTTTTAGTAAAACGTGTACCAACGAAATGTATTGTGACGCTCTTTTCTTTAATCGGCTTAACGGAGTCAATTGCACGTCTGCTTATTACGTGCAATTGCTGAGATTACCTCAGGCGCCAGATTTGTTACGGAGTTTACTCTCCGGTACAGCTTCGTTTTCCTGGAACAGATAAAGAAGACCTGGGTAACTGCAGTTGAAGACGTCGGTGTCCAGGGGTCTGTTGATATTTACCTGCAATCTCGGGATCGGCCTAGAGACTCTATTGTACTGCGTCGTGGGAGAATTAAAGCAAGAATGGTTTAATACATATATTAGATGAATTAAACAATACAGGTTTTCACATTAACAGGTATAATGCAATAACATTAAAATTAGACAGTAGCAAAACGGAAGCAAAACGTAGCAAAATACAGTAGCAAATACTGTAGCAAAACAGTAGCAAATCGGTAGCAATACGGTAGCAAATACGGTAGCAAAACGGTAGCAAATAAGATAGCAATACGGTAGCAAATACGGTAGCAATACAGTACGGTAGCAGGTACGGGCTCACTATGACAGCGAAAGAGAAAGGAGATCGTATATCTCGCCACAATTCGGTTACAAACCCCGGTAGTGAACGGTCAAGAATCACGGTGCTCTTTCTCTGGATAAAGGGATATTGCACGGATGGAAGACACCGCCTCAGGACACACGCAGCGACGATGCTTCCGAAGGAGGGTTGCTTGCGTCAGAACACACGCAGCCGCAAGGGGAGATAAGGGACAGAAAACACCGCCTGAGGACACACGCAGCGACGGTGCTTCTGAAGGAGGGTTACTTGCGTCAGGACACACGCAGCCGCAAGGGGAGACAAGGATAGAAGACAACAACTCAGGACATACGCAGCGATGTTGCTTCCGGAGTTTCGGGTAAGTTAGAGAGAGTGGGGGGGTGCGAGGGGAGAAAGAGAACGGAGAATTAAAATATGAACGATAAAGCAATAGTGCCAAGATAAAACAATTCCTCACCTCTACACTGCTTGCGTGGGTAGGTTGTACCTTGGCTTCGGAGTGGTTCCTGGGTCGCTGGTACTAGATGATTCTTCTTCGCTGGTTGGCTGGAGCTGCTGGACCTTCTCGAACTGGACCGGAGGGAAGAGAGACCTTTTAATGCTCGAGAGCCTGTATTTATACCCGACTGGTAGGTAACTGTTGCTACAATATTCGGTTTAAATTGCGCATTCCAGCTGAGAGTAGGGTGTACGTGGCTACCCCACCAACTTTACGTTGTAGATGCGGTTATCTGATCTCCACGCGTAAATGCATTTCCATTAAACCAATTTACAATATTCGGATATAAATATGAATGCTAATTGTTTAAACATAAACGTAACTGGTAATTAAGCATTCTTCTAATAACGGTATCACAATAAAACGGTCTCAGATAATAATAACAAAACAAACTAGGAATTCTAAATGTTGCTACACGGTACATAATAAATGAATTACCTCGTTCGGCCTTAAATACAAAATATAAATTAAACGGTACATAATAATATTTACATAAATCGGTAAACACTTTTAAAATGAAAATAATACGGGGTGCATTCGGAAAGACATCGGTCGGTACACAGTAAAATTACCCAAAAATCAAACTAATAGACTTCTAAACGGTAAACGGCATGTAAACAAATTAAACGGAGTCCTATATGTCAAAATAATAATACAAAATTAGTAACGCTTCGTTACGGTATTTTAAAAATAATGTTTTTTATTAATTTTTTTCTTTGTAAGGAGTTCGTGTTTTTTTACTTCAGAGTTTAGACACTAAATCGGATCTAGATAGGCCTGCTTTCGATTAACAACTTAATTGTCGAATTATTTGGAATCTGAATTATATATTACCCTGTTGATCCTCATTTTGTTGGTATTCAATGCTGCTACTGTATACAAATACATACATAACTTTTACTAATAAATTTATAACAATATTATATCTTTGTATTATTTATAATATTACTAAAGCTACTATAAATAATTTCAATGTAATTAAACTAACGTGTGTGTTCCACTACATGACAATTAGATATTTACTAGAACAAATTTCTTAGGTTAAGTAAGAATTACAAATTTTGTCGTATCACCTTGTATGTATAGCAGTCTAGGGATTTTATTCTGCGTGAAGCTATGTTAACTTTCTACTAATATCGTGTTGGTAATTTCCCCTTGTGTTGCTAACTTTAAGTAAGTGTCAAAAGTGTTGATTATCTAACACTCTGAAAATCTTTATTGTCAATTTTAAAAGTATCATTTAGAGCGGCGCTTAACTTTACTGATTTCTAGTATAATGGCCGTGAGGTTAATACAAAAACGGTTGATGAGCCATAGCGCTCTTCAAAAATGGTGCTACAACCTCTCTGGTTTCAATAAGTACGGCCTTATGCGAGATGACCTGTTATATGAAGACAGTGATGTGAAGGAAGCCCTTCGTCGTCTCCCCACAAACCTTATTGATGATAGGAATTATCGCATCCTCCGAGCAACCCAATTGTCAATTCAGAAAAGTGTTCTACCTAAAGAAGAATGGATGCAGCTAGAAAATGATGTACTTTATTTAACACCCTACGTAAACGATGTTATAAGAGAACGTGAGGAACGCGAAGTCTGGAATAAATCCCATTAGTTGTTGAAATTGTAAATGTAACTATTGTAGCAAACTAGTAATTGTAATGTATATTTAAATAAAGTACACTGTTTAAAATTAAAGTGTATTACATTGCAACAGTTTTATTCTAGATAAGTAACTAACACCAGAAAACCAATCTTACAACCAATAATAAATGTAAATTTGGTTCACAATAGCAGTATGAAAGAAAATGATTTCAGACAATTAGTGTGTCTGGGTATACCTATACATGGAACATCTCTACAAACCAACTGAAAATGTGGCAATTTAATGTAGAGTAAGGTATCAGTACAGAAATACAAAAACAGCTATTATTTTTTGGTTTATGGGACTAACAATAATTGCAATAAGTGTGAAATTGCGTTTATGATCTTATTTTGGAAGAATATAATACACTGGTAAAGATCATAAATTAGTTAAATATAATATTTTTACAAGATCTAATCTTTTAATCGTACTTACAAAGCCTTAAAATAAATTATAAGAGATTTAAATTAAATTTGATGATTCTGAATAGCATTTATTATCAAGGAAAGACGAACAACAAAAACGTAAAAAAATTTTAATTCAGATACTGTTTAAGCTGAAATTATATGTTCTTTAGTATTTGCTATACAGTTCACTTAAAACTTGGAAAACCTTTACCATCAAGAAATTTAGGATACCTAAATACCTATAGGCAACTAAGTTACCATCTTCAGTAGGAACTTGGACTAACTAAAGTAACGTGGCTGAGAAATATCTCTGCACATAAGTCCTTCTCCAAGTCAATAATGAAAGTCTAAGGTCATCCCCCAGAGGTATTTCACAGCCAAGTTATTTTACTTAGTCCAAGCTCCTACTGAACGTCGCAGCTTAGTTACCGAAATCTGTATTTAGGTGTTTTAAATATCAAGGTAGTAAGGGGTATAATAAAAATATCAGCACTGGCTGAGACAACAACAGGACTGAGACAAGGTGACAGTCTATTGTGAGTACTATTCAACCTAGCCCTGGAAAAAGTAATCCGTAGCATAGATGTCGATCCAAACGGTAAAATCTATAATAAATCTACACAAATGCTCATCTATGCTGATGATATAAATATAATAGGAAGATCGATTTTAAGTGCCAGAGTAGTATTTATGGAACTAGATCAACAGGGAAAAAAGATAGGATTGTTAATCAATGAAGGCAAAACGAAATGTATGTTGCTAACCAAAAACCAACGAAGGGTGAGCAGAACTTAACAGTCGAAGATTACAACCTGGAAGTAGTTAGTAGTTTTATATATCTGGAAGTAACAGTGACAAACGACAACGAAGAGACAACAGAAATAATGGCCAGGATAACTCAAGCTAACCGGGCATACTATGCATGCAACGGAATACTGAGAGACAGAGACATAGATAAGAGCATTAAAACTATGATATATAAAACGTTGATAAGACCGATAGTCACATATGGGAGCGAAGCCTGGACGATAATCCAGAGAAACGAAGAAAGATTAGGCGTTTTTGAAAGGAGAGTGCTAAGAATGATTTATGGACCAACTAAGGAAGGAGAGGTATGGAGGAGAAGATGGAACCATGAATTATACCAAGAATTCAAGGAGGCTGACATAGTGACATACATAGGTCTAGGAAGGCTAAGATGGGCAGGCCATGTGCGACGCAATCCTGGAAGGAAGACGAAGCAGAGGATGACCACGAAAAAGTTGGTGTGCAACAATGTCAGAAAATTGCAAAACAATCCTACGACTAAACAACTGGAGGAAATGGGTAGAAGATAGGGACAAATGGCAGAGGAAGCTAGGGGAGGCCAAGGCCCGATATGGGCTGTAGCGCCGCTGCGTAAAGTAAAATGTAAGCTTTAATTACTTGAACCAACGTCTCCCTTCAATCAAACACAGTTCGCTACTTAGCATTCTAAAAATTAGTTACTAAAATGAAATGTACATTCTCCAATGTTCAATATATACCAGTGGCGGCTCGCCAAGTGAAGTGCCTCTTCACCTAAAATTTTCATTGAATTGCGAATATTTATTTAAATTACATAACAAATTATTTATCGGCATTAACCTATTAGGAGTCGTTTATTTATGGCATACATACTCGTAGATACAATAAGCTTAGTGAAAACAAACACATCACATTTTTTCTAGTCCCCTTGTATTTACATTTAAATTTTAAATGCAGTCCGTCGAGCGTGAACGCAATGACCACAAAAAATTTAGCTACAACACTAGTGCAATTGTAGTGAAGAGTCAGCCTCAAACGTATTTTAACTCTGCACTTATACCTCCGTTGCCATGGTAACGCCTACGTCAATATGTACAATTAGTTCACAGTGAATTGCGCAAGTGAAGAGCTCAGTCGCAGTCAGCCGTCGAACTGCATGTTCGGGTTTGACCGTCGGTTTTTAAACGATTTCAACAATTTTGAATTCACATTTTTAGCCGTAGTATTTAATGATATTTTCTCTCTCACTGACATATTATTTGATGTTCTCCAAAAGAAAGCATGGGATATTAATTTTTGTGTTACAGAAATAAATAAAACTATTAAATTATTAAAGAGGCAAAGGAATGATAATTTCTTTGATACACTCTTCGAAAAGACTAAGGCAATAGAAATAACACATCGATATTTCTAAGCACCCTAAGCTGGAATAGCCTTACAAATAATTACAGAAGAAAATAGAGAATTTTTTTTATTATAAAACAAATGTATATTATATACTAGTTACTACATATATTTTTTAAGATGCTGATAGCTAATACGTGACACAAAAGGTCAGTTTTTGCTTTAATTGTAGCGACGGCCTATGTAAGAAATACGAAAAACCTAGATTTGAGTAGTCACAGACACATTTGCCCAAAAAATATGTAGAAAACAAGTATTTAATTAGAAATTGTTCATGCTATTAGTAATAATTAATATTAAAACAACGTTTACTATAATATGTTTTAGAAGTTATGTTTTGCATAAGCAAAAAAGATAATGAACTTCTCATTTTTTACAGTGTACCTATAAAATAATTTCAAGTTTCACATCTTGGACAAGCATAACTCATTACAAAATTAGAATACTTAATTATTTATTATCTTTCATTACACATATAAGTAGCCAAAATATTGTTTTTATTACCGAAGTGCAAAATTTTAAATGTGTCTATTATGTTTATTACATTATAATTTCTGAGAAACACTTCATAATTAGCTTAGCACCTTAGTAACTGATTTTATGATTAAAAAATGACTATTCAAGTTCACATTTTCAACATATTATGCCTTTTAAAGACGCATATACACTTAATTTTACACATGAAATCCATTTGTAAGAAGAAAAGCAGACTATTACATTAAAATTTGGAAAAACGTATACATTTATATTAATATACTCTCCCTCATTGTAGGTACTAACTCTAGATGCAGCCGGCCTTGGTGGTCTAATGATTAGCACATTTGCCTTTAGATCCAAGGGACGCCAGTTCGATCCTGGCTGAGGTTGGTGAGATTTTTCTTGCGGGGAAAATCTGAGGATGGGCCTTCTGTCGGATAAGAAGTAAAGCCGTCGTAGGTCCTGTGCGACTATGATGTGTGACACGTTAAAAATCACTACTGAAGTTGGAATTACCCCAGATAGGCAAAATTCTTAGTTAGGGTGTACAATGGGCCAAATGTGGCCTACGTGCATAGAGATGCTTCAAAACCTCGCTCAGTCACAATCATCAGGCTTCATCTACCCTGAATACAAATCATAGATAATTTAGTGGATCATATATTATGAAATACTATGCAGGGCACTCCGCTTTAATAATTCGAGAAATTGCGCAATTACAAAATAGTAATAACGCTGTATACAACATTAAATTGTTTCAGTAGGCAAACTAAATTTGAAGACCACAAGGCAGTTAAGGGGGTATGAGCCAGATGAAATTACACTACTAAAAATCGATTATTTATCAACATTTTATAGCTGAAAAAGGTAGCAGTAATGGAAAATATTTAGTTTGCAAGTTTTTAACAATAATATAATCATTTTTGACTTCAATTACAAGAAATTGGTTTACTTGTGATTTTGTCGGTATTTATAACTTTTTTAAGTATCTGTTTGAACATACATAAACTTTAGCACGGGGGCAGTATCTGACATAGAATTATTAATTTTTTTTCCTAAATTTTAATTTTAAAGTTCAAGGTAACAAATTCCGAAAATGAATTATATCTCCAACATTTTTAATTCTTTATTCCTTTACTTTGTCATCTCCAGCAGTAGGAATTTCCATTATAACCTCTTCAAGTAGATTGTGATTACAATACAATACCCAGACCCAGAAAACCACAATTACAAATAATTAATTCCTGTACATACGAAGAGGTAAGTATAGACAAGAAAACGTCAACGCAACCTTCTACCTATCTCTTTTATAGAACAAGTGCTTCGTTACCACTTTTGTGTTAAAATTTGTTTAACTAGAGCTGTATAATAGTGGCTTCTACAGCCTCAACTTCTTTTACCAAATGATATAATTTTATTATATTAAACAAAAAAGAAATTGATAATTTTGTACAATACAACTGTTTTATTATTTAGCTATTACATCTACATTACAAAAATACATTATTAAATACGAAACATGTTTATATCAAAAACATATCTAGATTAAAAGTAAGAGCACCTAGGCTAGAAAATAAACAATTGTTAAAAGGGAGATACCATAAATTAACACACGTAACAGGAATCTTAATTTTCATCCTCCTCAATTTTAGGGGCCAAATAATAACGAACATGACCAAGATCGGGGATTTGATATTCGACCACAAGAGGAACATTAGCAGACATTGAAAGTTGCACTTGTGGGGAAAGAGGAGTTGCTTTGGTAAAAGAATTCAAATACTGACAAGCAAATGTTAGAGTGACTGGTTCTTGCATTTCGATAGTAACGGACTCCTCTTCCTTATCGAAATTGTTAGTTTGGGCCAACTTGATATTAGCACTGCCAATATCACCTGATGCAGAAAACCTTACACCTTCTTTAGTGCAAGAAATTATGACAGATTCGCCAAACTGTGAGAGATCACGGCAGATTCGGGCAAATTCACCCGAAGGCATACGAATAACACACGAAAAATCAGTTTCAGGTATACCAAGATGTTCTTGGTCTAAATTCATGAGTTTCATTTCATAGTCTGATATCTTTTCTTGCTTTTTTGATTCGAACACGAATGTTACGGAGTCTGCATCATCTTGGGCCTTGATTGTAACGGTGTCATCAGAATTTGCACATTTCAAGATTTTTGTCATACTGCAAACAGAATGTAATTAATGTTAACCAATATTTGAACCTCATGATGCAACAAACCTGGCCAAGTTCATGCCCATTGTTAAATTCCTATCGCAGCGGTACTTATCAAAACCATCAGATCGGAGCGTTAAAGAAACCAAACTCACGTGAGAATTATCCATAGCTTGTAGCTGAATACCAGTATCGGAGCAGTCAAAGGAAGCTTCATTTAGAAGCTCCTTTATAGCTTCCAACACTTTTTTGAGTGTGGAGCTTGCTACTAAACGTGCTTCGAACATTTTTTAGTATTTTCTTGTTTGTAACTGTTAATTGTATTTAAATTAATGTACGAACACAATTACGCCGCTTTTGCAAAAGGTTTAAAAATTAAATTTTTCACTACCACTTCACCGGCGAAGACGAAAATATGGCTCCCGACACAATAATTGCGCGCCAAATGTAGTGCTTTGACAGCTTTGTTGTGGTAACACTTTAATAGACCGGTAACTGATTCTACCTAAGTATACGCTTAATTTTCAAAACTGAAATTTTACTGAATATAATCAATGTAATAAAAAGTAGCGTATTAATCGCCGGCCTCGGAGGTCTAGTGGTTAGTGCATTTGCCTTTAGATCCGAGGGACGCGGGATCGAACCTGGCCAAGGTCGGCGAGATTTTTTCTAGCGGGGAAAAATCTGAAAATACGCCTTCTGTTGGATAAGAAGTAAAGCCGTAGGTCCGTGATAAACAAAATTCTTAGTTAGGGTGTACAATGGGCCATATGGCCTAAGTGCATAGAGATGCTTGGAAAACCGCATCCTAGATCTCGCTCTTTCAAAGCAAGCAAGCAAGCAATCACGAGGTTAAAAACAATAATATCAATGCCGTAGTAACATTGAAAAGTATTATTGTATTAGCTTATCTGACGGATCAAAAGTTTAGATAAATCATTAACTGGAACTTGCTTCAAAAGTTCGAAAAGAGGTAAACAAACCGAGACCACAAAATTAAGAGAAAAAAATGTTGATTTTAATGTTTTTATATCTATCACATTATACAGGGTGTATTAAAACGTGCGGCTAATACTTACACCACGCAATTATACGTTGAAAAACAAGCAAAAAACTCTAACACCAATTTGGTCTTAGACGAAGAGTCTTTAAATTATAAGCACTTAAAGGTTTTAAAATTTGGCAACGCTGTACAATTTAAAGCTAAGAGACATGCATTTATAATCTATTCACGATTGATTTGCCATCCAACAGGCTGTGGAAATCTGGGGGAATGTGTGGTATCATTGAAATTTGTCAATTAATTAAGTTGGGTTATGCTAGTTTTTCTTGATGGAGGTTATGATTTTTGAAAGCAGGCAATGTTGCCAGTGGAACTTGTTTGTTCATTTAACGTCCGCCTATTTCTGCTCAATATTGGTTTATAATACTTAGATATAATAATGATTTCATTATAAATAAAATAATAACTATAATTTAAATGTTGTCGTAACACGTACCAAATACAGATTGCTGTTCTTTTTACATGAGAATTCTGAATTCAAATCGTATGTATATAGAGCATATTCCACGCCATTCTTTGTTGTCCTATATTTAGGTCTTGCAACAAATTAAGAAGAATTAACGTCCGCTCATGTTTCAAATTGATATTACGGTAGTCCAGTGGTTGACTGTTTGTCTCTGGTGCTAAGAGACCCAAGTTCGTATTTCACTGAGGTCAGTGTTTTTCTCGGGCGAGATAAAAACTATAAAACACGCATTCACAATTTAGATGCCAAAAGAATATCCGCTACCCTATTCCACCTGCATGCTATCACTAGAAGTATCTGAATCATCGGCACCCTCCGATTCTGAATCAGATTCCCCAATTGAAATAATGAAAGGAAGAATATTTTCAAACGATAGATTTCCTATATGTTTTGTCCAGTCTTCCGAAATAAGTTTTTCACAATGCTCACAGAAATTTTTGTCGGGGGTACATTTTGAAAGAGCCTCACGCCATAAATTTGCAACCTTGTCTTTCGATTTTGGCTGCGAATTTATGTGCTTATTGTAATAGGTCTTACAAAACCCCCACGGGTTTGCGTTGTATTGACAATGGTACGGAGATAATCGAAGAACCTCGTAGTTGCGCTTTTTCACAATTTCGTCAGTTACGTATCTTTTATTTTCGTCTGCTGTAAAAGGTTTAATTAACTCCCAAAGTTTTTTCTTAGTAATTTTGCCCTGAATTTCGACATTGTGGTGGTTAATCAACCATTCCTGCAATACACATTTTTTGCAAGAAAATGTGGGCGGCTTGTCAAACTGCACTGAATGATAAGGTGCGTTGTCCATAACCACGACAAATTTTCCTTGCAACTTGTCCAAAACAGGAATCAGCTGATTAACCAACCAATTTTGAAATATTTCTCCATTCATAGTTTTATGATAGTCCCTGTCGTTGTTATTTGAGTCTAGTAACATGTCGCACCCTTCCAAAAAGCCTAAATTACATCTCGCATTCAACATCGTGAACCTCTTCCCCTCACTTTTAATTTTGGCTGAGTTACCTTTAAGATCGGTTTTGTGTACCCATTGACGACTCGCGGATCCGTTTTGGTAGATCCACGTTTCGTCTAGGTACATGAATGTCACATTTTCACTAGAATTTTGATATTGGAGAAATTGTCTCAAAAATTTAATTTTGGATGCAACGACGTGACAATTAAGTAGGTATAATATAGGTATTATGTGTTTTATTAATTCTAAACTTACTAGATTATTTTAGAAAAGTAAGGGACCCTAGAGCTGGCAACTGGGCAATTTAATTTTGACATTGCTAGAAATCAATCAAATAATATTTAAGAAAGGCAACTTAAGAAAAAAAACACAGCCTGCTGGATGGCAAATCAATCGTGAATAGTGTATACAATATTTTTGTAAAAAATATTTTAAATTGCTGTTTCTTAACTTATATAATGGGATGTTTGAAGAAACTAATGCCTTACATAGATCTTGATTGAATTCGTCTTGTGTTCGTGTAGAACTACTCGCAAGGTTCTGTCTTAGGGATACCTGGATTTTTGGATTTTTTCAGCTTTTGGCATTTCCCAATATGCCCAAGTGTTTTAGCGTGTTGATCCACTAGAAACTTTTTTCAAACGATATCTGTATAAATAATAATCATCATTTAATAATAAATAATAAGATAATACGAGTAGTTAAATAAAATAACTTCCACTAATAAGGATAAATATCAAATTTGGTTATTCTGGAGTAGTTATATAAAAACATTAAGAACACAATTTAGAAATAAAATTATATATAAACAAAACTTACTGTTTTAATGCAGGCCCGGCAAAAGATTTTATCCCCATCTATTATTAGTTCAGGATAAGGTCTAATCCATGATGCAAATTTTCCATGAGACATTGTTGTGATCACAGCAGTAAAATGTAACTAGCATTTTGAAAACTACAGTGTTAGAGCACCAGTATATTTCTAACTAAATTAAGAAATTCGTCTAATGGGCAAGGTAAAATTCAAATTTAATGCAGGAGGGAGTAGGGATTTGCTACTTTAAAGACACTAAAGATTGTAAATAATTCGGAATTTTTCGTAATCCCGTATTGATAGAGTAAAGCATGTAATTTAAAATAGCTATTCATAACAAGGGCTTACGAGTGGTAGGGTATTTTGATTGACATGTCTTAAAAGTATGAACATCTCAAGCTACTCTGAGAACTACATTTCAAATATTAAAGGTAAAGATTTATACAAATACAATGAACTTCGCCGGAAATGCATGATAAAATAGTTGAAACATTCTAGCCAAAGCCTTAAACTACAATAGCAGCAAATTACTAATAGCAAGCACAAGTACTTTAGAAAGAATTAAGTGTTAAAAGGGATTTAAACGTTCAAAGAAATATTACAATATACAAGATCTATCTACAATAAGCAAGGGCTTACTGCAGAACCTAGTGTTTACCCAACTTCTGCGAAAATGAATTACGTTTAGAATAAACTATCTGCGACCTTTCTCATACAAAATGCAAAACAAGCTATGATGTTATAAAAAACCACTGTTACATAAAATTGGAAACCAATCGGAAAAAAAATAAAATATAAAATTTATGCATAAATATGCATAAAACGACTAAATATGCAGACTTTGCCTAAATATGCAAAATATGCATTAATTAATTAGTGTTAATTAACTCTAAACGCCGTGATTCGTCCACATTATCGATTGTTTCGCAAGATATGCAACAATTACATTATATGCAGTTTGCATAAAATCCGTTCTCTAATTATAATAGTAGTAAACTATCTCTAACTCAAATCCCTTCTTATTTCTCGCAACATAAAAATTGTGAAACTTTCTGAGTTGCGCATTTAAATTAAAGCTTGTCCCGAATAGAAATTAAGTACATATAAATTAAATTATATTGTGTTTATTTCCCTAATGCAATCAAAAATTTTAAATTATATCAAACATTATGTATCTCATGAATAAACGTAATCAGAAACTCCTCCACTGAACAATTCGCAATGGAAGAATAGCTCTTAGGTTTTTAATAAGGAATTTTCAATACCTATTATAGCAATATATAAGTATTGATTTGTGAAATAAAACCATTTTGAAATTTTAAGTTAGTGTGCTCCGTGTGTGTGTGTAATATCCCTGAAATGGTCCGATTATAAAATTTTATAATAATGGATTGAGAAAACTTATTTTTTCTTGCAAAAAAGTTAGACAATTTTTAGTTAAATCTTAAATTCTAATTTTAAATATGCGATGTTATAAAGACCCCAAATATATATCGAATATTTTTTTCCGAAAAATCTAGCTTGAAAATTAAGAGTGATACGATTTCTTTTAATTTCAGTTCAAATACCAGTGGTATACATTTCAACCTATTTAATAACTGTTAATGTTTAAAAATAGGTCACTGAAAATTTAATTTAAGTTTTTCTCAAACTCTGGTAAGCGAACACAGTTTTTCATTCTTCAATTTAAAGCGTTTGTTCATGTATAACAAAAAGTAAAGCTCTCCGGTGTCAACCTGTATTAATTTATGAATCTCAAAAATAGATTTTTTAAACAGATTTTTGGAAAAACTTTATGGGTCTTTATTTATTTTTGCTTAATTATTCGATTGCCACAACAAAGTACTTCAAGAATTGTTTTAAAATCAGGTGTTTGATATTCAACACTAAGAAAAATAATAAATTAGCTGAATCCCTCGGCTACACTGTACACTTTGTTGGGAGGGGGCTTCTTCAAAAAATAATATAAAGCTGCGTAGATATGTAAAATATACATTTAACAAAACAATCGTTGTCATATAAATATATTTTTCTGTACTATAACACGCTGTATTTTCATGTTTCTGCAATCTTTTGTTGCATATTAAAAGAGGAAATGACGGTGAAGAAGATGTTAATATAATTTTTCTAAATAGAATATGAACAGTAACTTTAAAACGAATGTTTTTTACTGGTTACCTTAAATAACTTAGTAGCCTTTAATAATTACTGATATTTGTTATTGTTTGTGGTATTATTGTTAAGTTTTCGCAAATAAAATGATAGCAACTAACCAAAACTTTTGTCAGTGACGGTTTGGACTTTAAGATGCAAAATAAAATTCCATCATTGGAATTATTTTTATTAATTGTTACAGTAAGTTCATACTTTTATTAAAAAGTATGTAAGCTATGTCAAGATGAAACCATGGATTTTCCTAACAAGCGCAAACTAATTATATAAATACTATTTTTCTTTGAGTATACATACTAAAAGTGATTCTATACGTACGAAAATCTTTAACCGCATATACCTGAAGTTATGAAACCTCTAAATGGCCTAGTACAGTTTTATCAAAATTCGGCACCGTTACGGAGGTATAGGGCTTCAAAGTTCTACACGAATTCACTAAAATGTAAATAACTTTCTGCTTTCTTATCCATTTTTTTAAACTACGGTGTTTTGGAAAGCCAATAGTCCAAGATTAATTCCAGTCAAGAAATGTGCAACTGAATATCAAAAATGGATGAAATCTGGCATAGAAGTGAAAAATTTGATTTAAAATATTATAAATTATGTATTTAAATGGTAAATTTTATTCGAAACTTTATTTCTCTTCAAATATTAAATTGTAAAAAAAGTGTGAAGACCTTTTAGAAACCAGAATACTATTTCAGAAGCTGGAAACAAACAGTTAGGTTAATAATCTTGTTTTTAAGATATGTCCTAATTTTTAATTTCCAAACCAAATTTTTCATATCTGGATCAGATGTCAACCACTTTTTACACCCAATTGTACATTTTTCATGACCGGAAATTAAACTTGGAATGTTAGCTTTTCAATACAACAAAGTCTATCACAATCAGACAAGAAGTGAGAAAGTTATTTACATTTTAATGAATTGATGTACGAAAACTTTGAAAACTCAAACCACCGTAACAGTGCCGAATTAAAAACAATTACTAGATAATTTGGGGGCTAAATAATCTCAGCTATGCGTGCTTAAAGTTTTTACCCTGTAAAAACTAATTTCTAAAACGTACATTTTATGAAGTTAAACGACAAAAGATGCAAAACACTATCAGAAGTCGCTAGCTCTTTGCATTCACATAACTTCAAAGGAATGTACAGGAAATCTAAACATTTATTAATATTTGTGCTTCTTACGCTATGCCTTGCATTTAGCTAATGTTTATTCTTTCTTGAACGGCAATTTAATTAAACAAGTGCACTAATTTGCAGGTTTCTTACAAAAAAAGGTACTTCGCAAATTAAAAATGCTTCTAATGAGTTCAAATTGAAGACAAAGTTAAATAAAACTCGCCGAAATTAGCTTCTTGATAACTTAAAAGTTTGGCGAAGCTAAAAATTGCAAATATCTCAAAGGTTGAGTAAAGGTGGAATATCAAAGCCCCTTCGAATTCTCCGGGAGTCCGGACTATTTGATATTCAAATAATTGTACAAGTATTGGAAAACTGAAAACGCGTAACCCACTTCTTTCCCTTTTGAAGATCATAAGAATAATGCGAACATTTATTTTTTTCAGGTGAACTTCGGAGATGTTAAGATACCCCGGAACTTTGACTACCCTCGCCCCCGGAAGATAGACGCCTTGAAAGGGGTGCACGCCGTCTCCTCAGATAATATCGTGATCGTGGACGCGCAAACTCTCCTCATCCCCAACCTCTCCTACGACGGAGAAGCCCCAGGTGTGTCATTTTACAGCTTTTTAACTTTTATTGTGCCCGATCACGAGGCCAGAATACTTGCATTTTATTATCATCAAGATTATCGGGACGCGGGTTTATGCGGTGCGATCCCTATTAAATCGTAAAAACGATAATGTTCATCAGGAAATTTCCTTCTGCTTGCTTCCTGCCTGAAAGTATCGACATCCTTCAAAAAGGGAGGAAAATGGCAACACAAAACAACTTATCTATATTTTAATGTTTAATCCGATCTCAACGGAATATGTTTAACATGTTTTAATCCTTTTTACGGTAGTTTTTATTCTCAAAAGTCACGTTAACGCTCCTACAAACCTAAACAGACTTTTTATTTCCAAGCACGTACATTTTTATTTAATAAAATGGCATAAATCTTAAAACAATATAAATAGTTTTGCAAGAATAGAAATTTGATTTTTAAGAAAACTTCCTCTAACTGATATTTCTCAGAACGTAATAATTGCCTGCTCCTATTTCTTTAGAAGAAGTGAAACATGTTCCAAAGTAGCTTTATTTTGAGCTGTAAAATATTGTCTTAGGTTATAAAAAAATTCTATTTATGCCTTGTCCTAGTTCCATACGTATATGGAGAGAAAACAGAAAAGTAAAGAACACGAAAAGTCACTTCTTATCTTAAAGCTTTAAATCTCACTAATCCAAACATTTAATCGATTTAGTCCCTAAAATATTTCCTCATTTCTCGGGGCAGTATAAATTAAATGTGACAAGTTTAAATTGGGATTAACTTTGCCCTAAAATTAATGACGTTTAATCTATAGATTTTGTCAGACAAGCATAAATTGAAGATTAATTATTATTATAATTAATATATCACATTATAACATCAACCATTTTTATGTGATTTTTGTTTACTCCCTGATTTTCAAAGTATTCGATGAGAAAAATGTTCGAATCTATAAGATGCCAGTTTTATTCTTTAAACGAACGATTCGCACTAAGAGAGTCAACACGAACATCGTAAAAAAACTTCTAAAACTTTGGAGCACAGTAGAAATGCTTACAGCTTGTTTAAGATGCGCTAATTGATTCATTATCCACCAACTTGACTTCGAATTAATTGATGAGTAATTTATTACATTAGTACCCTTAAAATCAAACTATGTTTAACTTACATAGGCCATTAAAAGATCTTAATAAACAATTTCGAAAGAATTCTAGTACTATCTACGGTTACACACTGAACCTGTTTGTAAAAGAGGTTATGTTTCTGTTTACACTTTGACGGTCGTTTTTAGGCTACTATGACACGACGCAGAATTTTGTACAAAATTTCTTCACAAAATGCTTATTACTGTAAGTTAAAAAACACATGCATTAAAAGTAGTTGTGCTGGGAAGGTCTTTCTGACATACGACACTTCTTACATGGCTATATGACGCATTTTATAAGGGGAAAAATTATGTACATAGTAGTGAATGTGATGTCACCTGCCGTTTGTTCGCGGGCCTCTATGTTCGAAAACTGTTTGCTCCCGGAACAACTGCTCGACAAGCAATTCATTCTTAAAATAAAATATTATCTCTGTTGTATCTATATGCTGTTGGTAATTTTCAATATCTTTCAATGACTTTATGGAACAGGGTTGCTTGTTGTAGTATTTGAATTTATGTAGACTAATATTTAAATTATTGATTTAAAATTTTAGATTTAAGGGTATGCAAAAATCACTTAATATCCCTGAGCATTGCAATTACAAAATTACGAATGGGCTTTTTTAAAGGTCAACCTCTAAATTTTAAAATCGCATCAACCATTTCCACGCTATCCACCAACACACGCTGACATACAAAGAGATCAACGTTATGGAAAATTATCTTTTTTACTTCTTGATATATAAACGCATATTTTCTTAAAACCGTAGACACTATTTTTATAAAAATTAATATTCTCCTTATACCCACGGTATTTAAAAATAAAAGGAAACATTTTAAACTATAAAGCAAAACATGTGCACAATTATTTTGCAAACGATGGTTCGTAACAAAAAAAGCACTTTGTTCTTCTGCAGCTATATTTAGTAAGGCGAGCAAGTTGTCTGTCAAAGCAACGTATGGCTAGCAACTGTCTTGAACATCACTAACAACTGGCAATCCAGTAATTAGTAGCGAGTAAATGGCGGTGAGCAAGTAGAAGCGAGCAAATGGCGGTGAGCAAGTAGTAGCGAGTAAATGGCGGTGAGCAAGTAGTAGCGAGTAAATGGCTGTGAGCAAGTAGTGGCGAGTAAATGGCGGTGAGCAAGTAGTGGTGAGCAAATGACCTAGAACCTTACAAATAGGTTATGTTTTTGTATACTTGCCAAACGATCACATGTGCGGGAGCAAACTATCACACTTTAACATTAATAAAAATGGTTAATATACACTTTTATAACGTATGTAAAGCTTAGGAGATGAACCGTAATTTTGTCACTATATCTTTGATATATTTGCTTCAATTGATTTTGTTTTTATACAAACCTTATTGTAAAATTGATGTAATCATATTCAATTTCGTAGAAAAATATTTAAAATGGTATAGATTTTATATTTTCTAGTAAGTGGCTTTAGATTAGAACACTGGTAATCTTAAGTTACTTGCGGAATCCAATAGGAACCAAGTCAAGCTCCCATTAGTATAAAAACAGCACATACATATTGATGTAAGCAAACCAAATATTTAAGTAGCAAAAATAATGCAGAATCAGGCCACTACGAATTAGTGATGCACGTATCTCAAATGAAATAATTCTAAATATTTGATTATGTACGCATCACCGAGATCATCATCATCATCATCGTCATCGCCCAGCCTCCATTGTCCACTGCTGGATATAGGCCTCCTCCAAAGTCTTCCATGTTTTCCTTTTCTAAGCAATGGCTATCCAATTGGGGAATATCCTCTTTAAATTATCCGTCTGTCGGCTTGAGGTCTGCCTCTGCTTGGTTTGTCTTGTCTGGGGCGCCACTCAACTATTCGCTTCGTCCATCTGTTGTCTCTAAAGGTTGATTCAGACCGGCGGCGGACGCGGAGCGGAAGCGGAGCGGATTCGAAACCGCGGCGGTACCGCTCAGAAATCGCTCTGCGTACATTTTAATGGGATGATTCAGAGTGCGCTACGGAGCGATAACGGAGAGATAGCGGGAAGCCGGCGGTGTGCCGGCGGAGCGGTTTTGAATGATCGGGGAGCGATTTTTATCGACAAACCGCGCGGTTCGATTAAAGGTTGATTCAGACCGGCGGACGCGGAGCGGATTCGAAACCGCGGCGGTACCGCTCACAAATCGCTCTGCGTACATTTTAATGGAATGATTCAGAGTGCGCTGCGGAGCGATAACGGAGAGATAGCGGGAAGCCAGCGGTGTGTCGGCGGAGCGGTTTTGAATGATCGGGTAGCGATTTTTATCGACAAACCGCGCGGTTCGATAAAGACCGGGAGTGAAATATAATATTATTACAGTACAGCACAGTGTCAGGTGCAGGTGTTTAAAAAAGAGGCTTATGATTTAAGTCTGCC
>JABXWE010005723.1:0-26446 GCA_014611495.1 Limonius californicus | reverse complement strand
AGTTGATCCGAGTTCAATTCCCGGCGTTTGCAAACTTTTTTTAATTATTATTATTCAACGTAACATAAAATATTTCATTTCATTTCTTCGGTTAAAAAGTGATTACTTTCAGTTTTTATTTTATGGGAATTTATTTCTCATCCCTCTGATTTAAATTTTCTAACAATTGTTTGACAGTAAATAAAGATTAATTTTATTTTTTAGCATTAAATTAATTTGATTGCTGTGGTCACAGCATGCTTGAGTTGTCTGTATAGTTGGTTGCCTACACAATAGGCGAAATTGACGCGTTTCTTTTAAAAGTATACATAGGCTATGTATACTAAAAAGAAAAATTCCCTGTATACCTATCCCTTTTAAAATTAGAAGTTGAACCATTTTCGGTTGTACCCGCAGTCATAATACCTCACTGTAAGCATATTCATAGCTGGCTTAAATTCGACGTAGCATTGCTTGCAGCTTCTCATATGTCAAAATTTTCAGACAGTATATTGAGTCTGAATACAAACTTTGTATATTTTATTCCATACTTTTTAGGATAAAAATAAAGGTCATCATGGTTTTCCAAAAATTTCATTTTAAGGTTATGGAAACGGCGAACTACGCTAAAGTTTGAAATTTCGTTCGAAGTCTGCATTAATTCTTAAATTATTTCTTACAATTTCCGGAACTTTAGACCACATGGCTTGTTAGCTTCTCACTGAATTCTAAATGGATAAAACAAATACATGAAGATATCACAGCCCGTAAATGTTAAATAGATGTTCTTTACATTCATCGTGAGTAGTAGTCAAGAAGTTAAACAAATTAGCTATATTCGATTTTTGAAGAAGTGAAATAAATCGTAAAAATTCATATTTTTCGTGTTGATTGCAAGTATTTCCTTACAGAATGTAAACATGAATAGTTTGTATCACCCTTAACTTTTGCTTTGACTAAACAACACCAACGTTTTGCTGAATAACGTTCAGAATAGCAATAACACTTCAGTAAGGAATTTGTTTCTTCTTTTACTTGAAATTCATATTTATTAATAGATCTAAGTAATATTGATAATAATTACAACAGGATTTATTAATTCTCTGCTATATTATGTGCCATTACGTCTAAAAATTCGTATTAAGCAGCGAGAAGCTAATAAAGCCTATTGTGATTACAAATAATGTTGTGTCTACTTTTTGATAACACTTCGATCTACGACCTTTTGTACTTACATTATTTGACTACCTTTATTAAACATTAAGATATAAACTAGATGTAGAAAATCCAGTCAATTTTGTGAAATAACAACGAGGATTATGAAGTTTTCTAATTTTTAATGCTGAATATTTCCATATTCTTCCACCAAATACAGCCGTCAGCAACTACTATTTGTAAGTTGCGAACTTCGATACACTGTGGAAAGTTTGAAATTTTTAATTTATTAATTAATGACTGTACATCTGGCCAAGCTACTGGTAATGGAACTGCCTATACATTTAACTACTAAATAGTAAACACAACATCATGTCCGGCTGTTCAATAAAATTAGCATTAAAATAATCAAAATTGTATTTTTTATGTTGTACTTTGTCTAACCGTGGTTTTTTACCTACCATTGGAGAATGCAAATCGATTCACGAATTGTAGATTAGAAAGAATAGGCTATACGTTGATTCAGCATTATAAATAAAATAAATGTGCCTTACAAATGTAGATTTTTTTCTTTGTTAGTCGAAGTTCCGTGCCTTGCCGTTTCTGGAATGCTGGTGTTAACCTTAGACACAGTGTATGGATTCCTAGATATTTAGAGACAGTTTGAGGCATGGAAAAGTCCAAGTGTACTATTTTGCTTAATTTCGTAAGTTTCTCAACATAGCGTGAGACGCCATCCACGCATTCAGCTAGAATATATTTACATTCGATTTTACACAGAAATGCCAGTTTTTGTGCTAACCATTTCATTTCCTAATTACAGTCGCCATTATTAAGAATTTTTAAACTAAGGAACAGAAACCTTCAACAACTCTATAACAAACTTTAATAAAGTTCCTTTTGCATAGCGCATGAAATACAATTACAATTCAATCTTTACTCTCTATATTCCAAAGCGTTCAACTGAAGCGGCTTTTAACTTTTGCTGCTATTACATTTTGAAAGTTGCTTGTTTCAAAACTGCTTAAAGGCCATATAATTTGTTACAAATTCATTAAACAAAACTACATTTAAACGTCCACCTTCGAAAATAGGAAGATGTTTTCAATTACTACGCCGGGGAAGTAAGACTAAAATGAAAAAATAAATATTTACTTTCCTCATTTACACAAACGTTTCTGAAGAAGCTTAACAGTAAACAGAATGCATGGAAATTAGACTGTTTCGGATTGATAATCCCTCGTTTTATTAAAAGGAAATAATATTTACCTTGAAATTTAAACCGTTTTCTAACAGAATTGTAACTTCAAAGGTATTGCTTTTAATCAGAGTGACAATACTTTTACAACATGATGTAGCGCAGTGTATAAAAGGAATGAGAACTATAAATTAGGTTTTTGAACTGATTCTTTTTTCACCAAAGTTTTATTGTATAATGAAATAGATATTAAATTAATTATTGCGTTGCGCGAAATATGAAATCTCCAAAGATTTACAGAAATTGTTATGTTCATTTAATTTTGCCACTTCATTTGAATTGAATTAGGATTTTAATTGCCGCTTCATAGGAATCAAAATTCTATTTTAATTGCAATTCTTAAGTCAATCGCTTTATTATTTGTTTTAAGATGAGTTATGGAAGGCCACCTTCGTAAAGCCTTTGAAAGTTCCCTTTGTAGGCTAGATTTGCCGATCGGAAACAATTCTCGGAAATGTTTATTCTCGAAAGTGTAGCACATGTTATTACCTTCCAGAACTATTGCAGCATATATCTCCATGTGGTGTAATATTTTTGACCGACGTAGTTCCACGCTGCAGTAGTTAGTCAGTCGACCTTACACTTTCGCGACTCCGGTCACCCAATTCCATCTACGGGGGCCGTAAATAAAGTTAAGTGAGATTCAGTAGGCGCTAGACTCTTGGAACAGAACGACGTTTTTTTCTTATTCCTTATTCCTTCGCGGCTTCTCTGCTAAATTTTACCGTATCGTATTTTGCTTCAGGCAAAAAGAATCTCGACAAGACGGATTTAAAAAAATATTAGGAGTGTTAAGCTTTGGTGCTTAAGTGTAATTGTCCTTTCGATTTTTATCGGATATAAGCGATTTAAAAACCCGTGGAAGTTGTGCTTCTCGAAGCTGTTGTTTTAATCGTCTGGACCCCCCCGTCGAAAGCAAGCTAATCCCCAGGGGCGTATTTCGTTCCAACGTCTCCCGTGGAACGTCGCCTACCGTTTTCCCGGACCTGAAAATACCCCAGACCGTATCTGCATCTGGTGAACACCTCAAAATTGTGCCTGCCTCTCTCTCTACTCAATTCACCGAAAGTCAAGGTAAAGGAACTACTTTTTTTGTGTCGTGGAAGAACCTTTTACACTTGCACAACTAGCAAAATTTTAAGTGATTGAACCTTTCTTTGTTAATGCGACAAGAAGCCGTCGATTGTCATTTCTTGTTTTGTACGACTAATTGTAAAATTATATAGATTGTGTTATTCTTGTAAACTCCGACGCCACTGGCTACGTAGTTGTTTGGAGAATTTAAATACTGTACGCCAGGGGCGGCGAGTTCCTCCTCTTGAACGTTCAAATTTACAGTTTGTAATACTAATACTGAAGTATAAAATCACCATTTGCCGTCATTTTTATATTGTGTCAGTTTCAATAGTTTAATTATACGTGTTTTAAAATTTACTGCCTCTTTTATTGTCGAGTATTTTGTATTTGCGTGTGCATGAATTTTGCAAGCTTTCTAAACAGGAGGGTGGCACAATAAAGGTGAGTCCGATTCCCGTAAGACGCCGGCTTCTCGGTCTTCCACAAGAACCTGCAATCGGCTGGGATTTGGAAGGTGGCGCGCGCTAATTTCGACATCCCCTGTACAACTAGAAAGATTTCCTCCCGTAAGCGATTTCCGTGAATCTCCCCTACTCCTCTGAGCTAAGCTGCAGGCCTTTTTCCACCTATCCTGTTGCGGGTCGACAAAAAAGCTCGTTTGGTCCGTAACAAAATTCTATTCTTATTTCTTTGTGATTGTAGACCTGGTATGACTATTAAACACCTAAAATACTAAATTAATACATCCATCGTGCCATCTAGGACAGGAACTCCTGTTTACATCCACTGCTAGCAAATTATACGAAAATGCGTGCTTTACTCCTATTGACCCCAGGAATTTACCATAACTTTTCAAGTTTTAATAGAACAAATTACTTAGTTTTTGTTAAAAGGCTTGTCCAATATAAACTGTGGATGCAGAAGCTTGTTAAATAGAATGTAATTTTCTATGTATTACGTCTATTATTTAGAATCGTTGGAAACTGTACTTCAATTTTGTTTAACTTAGTGTTTTCAAGCTAAAACAACTTCAACATAAGAACAAATTACATATCAAGCACGTTTAGTTATCTTCTTCACTGAAATTAAGACTCGACAGTATGAAGCTAATAATGTTGTAGAAAAATCTGTAATAAAGTTTCAGGTACATAACTTACATTATTAAAGTTGCTTTCAAAGTACATTATTATGTATGTAATCCATTATGTAAACTACACGGTAATATGTTTCGCTTGTTCAAAGTTGTTTATAATGATAGGAGTAATTATTAATTGTTTAAAAATATGAAATAGCTACATATATGGTTTTGCAACAGTATTACGGTGATAATAATACAATTTACTACCCTCTGAAAAATATTGCCTGTGTTTTTAATCCCATGCATTTCCTATCATCTATAGGTAAACTTCGCTATTATTCTAATAAAACTATTACTAGGGTTACGGTCGGTTCAGCATTTCATTTATGGGGTTCCTGGATAAACAAGTAGCGGATGCTGTCAGAACTCACTGGCGGCGACAGGCAGGTGACATTCAACAAATAATAAAACACAGACGTACTGATCTACCAATAAATATTTAGCGATTGTATTCACCGGTGGTTCTCCAGCATCCTACGCCTGGATTAGGATTCGAACAGTATACGGAAGCTCATCTACAGGCTAGCTGCTGTGGCCGCAGCCATTCGTAATCATAGCGTAATTACTACAAATATGCATATCTTCTGGCACACCCATCCTTCAGAGAGAACCAGGTAATGAACTAGGTCCAGTCACTCTATTCTCAGGAGTAGCGAGGGGACATCCTCTTCAGCTCCCACATATGATGGGGAAAGTTAAAACTTGGTTAGCAAACCCCTGCGCAAAAGTCAGGTGATGCCATAGATTTAACATTCATAATAGTAATAATAATAATTGGACGCGCCTTTAGGACACCACCTCTGCCAGATGACTATCTCCCGAATTACTGCTAGATTGCCACACACACAATCTATTCACATTCACTATGCTACTGTTTCCAACAGCTACATACGTAGATACATTAGTCTTATATAATAACGGTAACAGGGCCCAAGGCTTATTAACCACATATAATAACAGGTAGAAAATATGCAACCATTCGGATAAACGTATATAACACTTCATGGAACATAAACCATTATCTCGCCAGCAATAAACACATAAATGGTTACACTAGCTTAGACGATAATAGCATCGTAATCAGTTAGTAGGTTGGCAAACGCTATTAGTTAGTTATGACGCCAAATATGCTAAACTAAAGCCTAGCGACCAACAACACTCTCATGGGTTCGGTATTTTGCACTCCACTGTGCCTGTTTACTCTTGACATTCTAAGAAACACTGCCACGGTCGGGAGTACTTCGTTACCCTCCCGCCGAAACCTTCTAATGCCATTCTTAACAGATGTTGTTATGAACTATGAATATTTTTGTAAATATTTATTTGTTAAGCGTACATTTAAGTAATATTTACAGTAGGCAAAAATCACTCCTTAACATCAGCTATCACGGAGAACTCATATTTTGACATGTAGAAGTGAATGTAATTTTAGTGAATACGTACGTTAAAAGCTTGTGTCATTGAAAATATTTTTAAGGTATCAGAATTTTCAGATTGGATCTAGCGCCTCTGGGACCGACGGCTATCACGTGCCCTCCGAAATACGTCCGGTCGCTGTTGTTGCACCACTGAACGGGCCAGCCTTTCTAGCTGTGACGTGAGCCTGTAGTGCTAAACTTTGGCGACTGTTTAACCGGTACGAGTAGGGTTTGGCCATGGAACGTAACCATTGTGAGTTATATTAATATTTGCGTAGTTTAAGTAATGTATATATCTTAACTGCATAATACGCAGTAGTACTAACTCTTAGGTGCTGTATACACATAACAGCATTTCCGAGTTTTCCGGTAAATACTATAAAATAATATTAATAATCTACAGCATTTACTATGTATTTACTAAATGCTACCATTCGTGTGGTGGTAGCTCTGTTGGTAGAGCGCTCGCTTTTTGAGTAAAACGTCGAATTTGTTACTACAGTACTATGCAGATTTATAAAAATCTTGTCTGCAAGCCACCACACACAATTTCCCAATCCGGCTTGCTACCGTGGGATTTTAATGCTAAAACCCTTCTCTGGAATTTCTGTCGTTCGGATTCGACGTTAAACTATAGGTCCCCCGTGTTTCCACCTTAGCGCTGAGGAGGAACACTTGGTAGAGAAGAGGCCGATGCCTAGCAGTGGGACAAAAAGGTTGTCAATAATGAAATTAATGATCAACGACTATTACTTCTAGTTGCAGTCACGCAGCTTCTGTGTGTAGGGTATTTGTCTGTTTGGCAATCAAAATAGGTTCATTTATGAATATAGAGAGTGTTTTAGAAATGATAATTTACCGACGAATAGTATTCATTCAACTGTAATCAAAATATACTCATAACCCACCTGTTTCAGAGATAGAGGCGATCTTGTATTATAATCAACATACTGTAATAACTGTTTCTACACATTATTTAATCAATGTCAGTGAATACCTGCAACGTCAAATCTATAGGACGAGGGATCAATTTTGCAGGGTCACCTAGATAACCCGATTTTAGGTCAGTAGGCCTTCGTGTTTGGGCAAATGTTATATTTATTTACTTATCACGTATCAGTGTATACTGCATGCTTTATTGTTCGTTTTTGAAGAATAATGCAAAATATCGATTTAAAATAAAATCGTTTCTATTAGCTTTAAAATAGTTGGTTTGCGGACATTATGTTGATTAAGACTGATGAGCACTATACTCTACCAGTAGGTACAGTCTGTATCCTACCTATTTTTTAACACTTTGCATACTACCAAACGATATATGAATCTAGAGAATTAAATGATGTACTTCTGTGTAAGTTCTTCTACACATTTGGTAAGATGATGAATGTATCCAAGGAGGCTAAAACTATGTTTCAGTTTTATATTGAAAATTGGACATGCTCTACCACTAGCTTGTGACAAATTTTAGCCACACTCTAGCTGCACTCCGAATGTATTAATCTGTAGTTATAGAATAAAATCATCTTAAAAGCAGATCTGAAGAGGAGAATGTCATTGGCTTGGGGTAGTTCCCGTAAATTGAAAAAAAAACACTAGCCGGTAATGGAACGTCGCATGCTGAACATCACCCTCAACGATCACCTACGGAACACAAATATAAGAAAACGATCAAAAGTAACGAACATGGTATCCCGAATATGTAAACTACGATGCAACTGGGCGGGCCATGTTGTCATGTTTCAAGATAACCGCTGAACGAAATGTATAATAAGTAGAGTGGAGACCCTTAATATACAAAAAAATATGTAGGACAGTCACAAACAAAGTCGATAGACGACATTAAAGAACACGCGGGGTACGAGTGGATGCAATTAGCCACAAAAAGACAGGATTGAAAAAAATTTGGGTGACTTACATCCGACGATGGATGAATTAGCTGTAGAAGAAGAAGACGTTACGGTACTGATAGTTGCATGCAGAAAAAATTGCGAGGTTGAATAAGTATAACATGTGCGCTGATAAAAACGAACCAACGTTTCAGAAAAGCAACTTGTTTCTTTAATATATTACATTATGTAACATTTAACAAAAACAATCATGCCATATTGTAATTTTGATGCATAACATCAGATATTGAAATAGTAGGACCTTAGAACTGTCATATTAGTAATTCACCTTTAAAATGACATAGAAATAAAATGTGTAGGGTATAGTAAGAATACATCTTTAATGTGTATGTTCAAATCATAACATAATGTAAGAGCAAACAAACAAAAAATTGGGCACTTTAAATGCACATGTTTGTTTGTTTAACGCACGTTAATGCTTGGTAACACACAATATCTTTCTCTGGCTAGATAAAATTTCCATTAATGGCGTCCTAAGATTGAACACAGTTTTCTGTGAACGCGAAATTTGAAACTTTGTTGATTGAAAGAAGAAGACAAATGTGTGAAAAATATTATTACGATCTGCAAAAGTAGAGTATTTCTAAAGCAGATATTTGCAGCTATATTCGATTACAAAATTTAATTTCTTTCTTTTGATTATTTTTCCATTATCCTATTGGTTTGTTCTGGACAAAAGCAGGAGGCCTGGCATTTTCAAACATTATATACCACCGTTGCTGAAGCGAAATTAATTTTTTTTGTACGTCCAACTCTGGGCGATTGAAATTCCAAATATACTCTCTAATATTGTATTACTGATTATTGAAGCTTGTTTTAACTTTATAGAAACACCATTGAACTGATATTTCATAATATGGTAAGTTTTAAGTAGCCCAAGTATGAAACATTAACTATTTCCCGGCGTAATAAAACTTCTACCAAAATAGACTGAATGACTGTCTAGTGTCTGCGATCTAAAATAATGGTGGCTAAAGCTAGTAGTAGATATTTTGTTCATTAATACTGTGTAACGACTCCATCTTGCTTAAATCAGATATTTTCAAGCCAACCTATACTCTAACTAGATAAAGTCTTTCGAATTTGACTGTTCCAATATTCAAACTGACCCAGACAGTTAATCCATAAATAACCAAATTATATCATATACGTACATGCCAAAATCAAGGTTATAAGGCTGACATAATCAACATATCTGTGAATTAGCTGCGAATTTATTCATTTAAGCGGTAAAGCTGGTTAACTTATTACGTAGCATACTGTAGCTACCCACACAATCAAAGTTAATCTTGACTGTCCACAACGTGATTATTTCTTAACCTGGAAAGATGATCTACCCGGGGTAACTTAAAGGCAACCTTTGTGCATCCATAGTGGTTACTAAAACTACTGTATCCGTTACGCTTGACTGTTGACTAACTTTCAAGTGCACATTATAGTTGCGGAGCACCTAAAGTATATAATGTGAGATGTAGCAACCATTGGCTCTTTATAGTACGATATGACCTAGCCGATTAATTCAGGAATAACTATATTGGGGATTTTAGACTCACATATCCATATAATTAAAATTAAACGAAATGTGGATTAGCTTGCAGATACTCAGTGCAACTCAGCTAACTTATTATACCTTAAAAGTAATATAATTATAGTTTACTAACAGGTATTAGTAAATGGTTGCATAAGAATCTGCTTAATTTTCGTTTAATACTGAACCAGCTACCCTTAGTTATTTTTAAATGCGGTAATTTATCAGCTCGTTCAATCAATCCGGCTAAAATATAGCATCTAATGATTTTTTAGACATTTTGCGCGTAAAATAAAGTAATTTTATTCCCTGGAAGAAGCTGATATTTCTCCCACAGACAGACACACGCCCGTCAGAGATAACTCGTGCGGAAAGCTTAACGACCTAAATTGGAGGTTACTGAAACCTGAAAATCTCCACATCTCTAAGTATTTAAGAAAGTGTTCTCGTAGGATGGACATTGACATGCTTTGATTAAGCATTTCGACTACCCTCTTCAATGCACTTTAGGATTCTCTTGAGTCTGTCAGAAAACCTTATAGTAACAAAGATTTAAATGAAAATATCAGTTGGAAAATTCGAAGATTAAGCGAAGGTTTGCTGATACTCTTGCACAAATTGATTAATACATTTGAAATGATTATCTTAATTTGATTGTGATACAGGTAGCAGTGCGTTAAAGCAAATTTTTATCGAGGAAATAAGTTTTATAGGAGACATTTTATGTGTGGCACGTTTTCCGCATAGATCTACTTGTCAACTCGTATCTGTTTCGGCTGAATAGGCATATTTGTATTTGCAACTTATCGGTCTACATCAACAAAATTCAATTCCGCACTTAAAAGTGTTTGTTCCCAGGTTTGTTTCCGAACGAGTAAACAGCTCAGTAGATTTTTGCTTGCAGAACGCGATTCGGCGTTGACATATTTTGTTTTGACGTAAAAGCTCGTTGCTGTTCTGCAATAAAGCACCGTAAGATTCGATAGAATAAGAAATCGTTATTCAAATCGAAGGCAAATTTTACACGGTATAAATCATTCTAGCAGTTGCAAACGTCAAATGCTTTGATATTTATAGCGCGAGCAATAAATTTTGCTTCCTACTGGGAAATACAATAATTTAAGAGTCACCGGTGGGGGCTAAAGAGTTAAAGTTGCCCTCCTAAAGAATAATTAAATTAGAATTATCACTGAAAGCGAAAATCCTCGGGTGCACAAACAAAAGGAAATGTGAAGTGTAGGGGAGATCAAGAGGGACATTTTACTGAATTTACACTGTGCTTTGTTCAACATTTAACTAGGATTTTAGACTTCATTTACCTCGAAATGTAGATTTATGTGATATAGGTTAAAGCAAAATTAACCCCAAACGGATTATTTCTGAACACTTGTAATATATCAGCATGTTAGATTTAAACAACCTCGTTCAAACGGTGATTTGTATTTTATACTTACTTATTTCTATGCTAAATAATAAAAATTACTGCTTTATTCATATATTCGCTTAAATATTATAAAAACAAAGTATAACTAGAAATACTGATATACATAGAACAGAATTCCAATTATATAAATTGTCGATTAACCAATTCGCCTTGGACTAGGTCTTTTACATAAGCTTTTAAATATGTTAATTATTTTATGAGTATTACTTCCTATTATTTACTTTGTCTCCGATAGTTTAGCGAAATATACCAAACGTTTTGCTATTATTAAACTACAACATTTCAATATTCAGTTATTTCTCTAATGCAAGCTATAGTTAATAAATTACTTCTTGGCCTATAAGAATGCTTCTCTCACTCATATTATCCGAATAATCGATTGTTGGGACTACCTTCTCACACATTAGTTCGCTCCAGCTGAACCAGTGGACTAAGCCATACACTATATTTTGTAGTTTCTGCAGGGTGTCCCACGACGAGAGGTCACTAATTCACCTACGTGTAGAGTTGGTGAAAAGAAGTCGAAACTAAAGAGTGGTCATTTTCTCTAAATCGACTATTAAAGAAGTTAGTTTTAGTTAAATACTGAAGCAGCTGAAACAATAAATAATATTAAGTGGTATTTGAAACAAACTCTCTACGTTACTATGGAAATGATATTATTAATTTGTATGTCAAACAGTAAAGCACAAAGTTGATTTCTCTGCTTGCGCTTATTAACAGTGTTGATAATGTTTACTTTACCATGTACGGTTTTTGTAGAAACTTAGTAGCAGTTGCTCGAGAATATGGATTGAGATTTCCAAATCGGGGACTACCAGACCGACAAGCATTCCAACGAGTGCACAACCACGTACGTGAACACGGAACTTTCCAGAAACCGTCGACTGAGCATCCAATACAGCAAGTACCAGACAATGCGAAGAACACACTGCGTGAATTTGGTAACAATCCCAGCACCTCTATTCTTCGTGTATCTGCACAAGTTAATGTACCAGGACTGCAAGTCTGGGGAGCATTAAAACGTTATGGTTTATATTGATTTCATATCCAGCCCGTTCAAACTCTCTTACCTAGAGATTTCCCTAATTGTATGGAATTTTGCCGCTGGATCATTCAAATTCGAAACCTACGTAATAGAATTTTATTTACGGATGAGGCAACATTTGCAATGGAATGGATTAATGAAGAGAAAGAATAGCCACTCTTGGCATTTAGAAAATCCACATGAAATCACAGTGTCAAATCACCAACATAGGTTTTCAGTGAATATCTGGTGTGGAATTATTGCTAGCATGCTCATTGGTCCATTCGTTTTTGAGAACCATTTAACCGCCGACAGATATTAAAATTTTCAAAAAGATCATTTGGGAGGATTGTGAGATAATGTCCCTCTGGCGATCAGACATGGTATGTGGTACCAGCATGATGGTGCCCCTGCCCACTTTGCGTTACGTGTAAGACAATTTTTGAATCAACGATTTGAAGGACTTGTAATTGGTAGAAGAGATAGATTATTTGGAACGGGGTAGACCTATCACGGGAGCATATTATACTGAGTTGCTAATTTGATTAAGTAGGAAAATTGTTGAAAAACACCGCGGAAAACTTGCCAGAGGTGTACTCTTTTTGCAAGACAATGCCCCTGCTCACAAGTCGTTGATTGCACTGCAAAAAATTTATGAAATTGGTTTTGAATTGGTCGACTACCCACCCTATTCTCCGGATTTAGCACCGTCAGACTATTATTTGTTCCCAAAACTCAAAAAACATTTGAAAGGTAAAAGATTTTCGACTAATGACGAAGCAATATGTACCGTTGAGGAGTGGTTTGCAGATAAAGACAAAGATTTTTTTTTAATGGCTTAGAATTACTTTATGAACGTTCTGCTAAATGTATACGCCTTAAAGGAGATTATATGTTGAATAAATAAAATTTTGTTTTGAAATATTGTGTCGTATTATATGGTAGGCTAAGTTCTTATCAATATCCCCTCGTAATCAAATAAGGAACGGCTTGTCGCTTGACTAACAGGATCATTATTTGTCCGAATTATTTCAGAAGATATCTAGATTTTATGTACCGTGGGGCGGACAAGGAATCGTTCGTAGTATATTCTGTTTGCTAGGACAAGAAAGCTTTGTCCTTACTTTTTCTGTCACAACACAGGTCAACGGCAAACAAGAATGAGTTTTTCATGGGTCTTATTTAACCTCGCAAGAAACCTTAATAGGTATATGTTACGAAATATCTTGTAGCTTACATCTTCAAATCATCAGAGTCCTGATTGTTCTAAAAAACTCCAAGATTCCCATCCCTCCCAGCTTATCCCGGCTCAGCACATTTCGTGCTATTCACAGGTCTAACATGCCCCACCCTTGAAAAACCCCATGCCCCAGACACCACAAACACCCTGGGAAAGTGCAGTGCTCAGGATTCGAACCTGAGCGACTTTGGTAGAATAACTTCGAAGCCAACCGCTGAGGCCATTACTCTACCGCGGTCCCCTGATTCTCATTTGTACAGAGGTATATCTATTCATTTTGAAGCCTTCAGCACACATTAAGTTGTTTAATAGGAAGGTATTGAATATGTAACTTACTGTTAAATAAGATTTATTTTGAGCTATAACAACGAAGTGGATAATAAGCAACATCTTCTTCTATAAATTATACCACTTTATGCCACCAGAATGGTGTGTTCTTAGCGACAACGACACGCATGTTGTTTATCACTGTTTATATTGGATTAGGTCTCCCCCAGGTATTTGAAAAATAGTGCTACGGGTTTTGTCTGATCGAGCACATCTTGTTGTCAGTAAGCGGATCACTTATTTGGTTCATAGCTCTTTCGCTTCGCGCTTCAGTTGCTTAAATGTTTTTGAAAGGTTACTAATCTAAAACCATAGTTTATTTTGCTTGAATTTTAAAATCTATTTAGATTTAAGACCCAAAACTCATTACCATGTGCTCCTAAATAGGACGTGTGTTTAAAGACTTTCACTGGAAGCTCAACTGATTTACTTACCATTTGCGACATGATATACTACGTTTTGGAACTTTCTACATTATGAGGGCATTCTCTGCTGGTTAGAAAGCATTGCTTTCAAATGTAGTAGATTCTGTAGCCTTCTATTAGTATTATTATTTTAAAGTTATGCGATTAGCACTACTGACAGTGCATTCTATCGCACATGGTAAATGTAATTCAAAAACTGTAAATAATACCGAATTATTATAATTGTTGCGCCGTGTGCACCTACAGAATTTCAAAAAAGTTTAGAAGTTTTTTATATAACATTAAAAATTGCCAAAAAATTTGGGGAACACAAAGGTTAGAACTGGCAAAAAGGAAAGAAAATAATATTTTAGAAAAGTATAGACACGATTCCTTAAATTACAATTGGACTAGACTAATAAAACTGAAGAAAGAAGCTGACGCATGTGTTATTGGCACAACAAGCAAGAGTATACATTATCTGTTGAACACAGAAGAAGACATTATAACAAATAGAGAATAAATATTAGAAACTGTAGAGGAGTTTCATACAAATCTATATAAATCAAAAATGGCAGAAAATATAAATCACTAACAAAACCGCCCACAACAACAATTCAGAAATGTAAGACCAGAAGAATTACCAAAAATTGCGAAAGAGGAAGTACAACAAGCTTTGAAGGATATGACGAAAAATAAAGCACCAGGAGATGACGAAATAACGAGGGATATGATAATTGAAGGGGGGGGGATAAGTTAAACACATTCACACATTCACATTCACCACAAAGAAAGAAATATAATAAGTTTCTGCTTGAAAACATCCGTTTTTCTACTATACATTTTGAAACTTTGGTAAATTCCATTTTTTCTATAGCTAATGTTAAAATGTTGTTATAGCAACTCTTTTGAGTAGATAAAGTAACACTTTAACAGCAAGGGTAGATAAAATGTTTTAACTTTTTTTATTCAATTAAATTTACAAATTCAAACACATTAATTCGAAGGATTAACAACAAGTGTAATTTTACAATTAACATTATTAGTTTTCTTCTTCTTGTGTTAATCCTTTTCCGTACATTTCGTATTCACTTCGTACACAAAACGCCAAAATACTGAACACTCCACAAAAACCAGAATGTAAAATTTGTTTGACATTTGTTGACAGAGTAATTCATATCCGTAGTAACGGAGCAACACAGTTGCGATTTTTGTGCCAAAAATTACAATTTTCTTTGAAATTTTATTTTTCACCTGAATTTGAAGTCTTGCTATAGAAAAAAATGTTGTATTGCACACGACGATAAAATCGCATTATCTTCTCGAGCGTAATTAGCGTCTCGACTGACGTCTCGACGCTAAAAAACACTCTCAAAGATAAAGTACAATTTTATCGTCTTGTACAATAAATAACTATTATACGTACTTGTCGTAATCTATAATAAAAATTGTTGCTAGTGAGTTCACAACCCTTCATTGGCACTTCTTAAGTATATTAAGGTAAACAACTAAATTTAATTATAACCATCTCTTCATTACTTTACAAATTTCTTGTTTTTTATACAAAAATCGTCGAAGCTATAATATTATTGTATTCACTTTAACACAGATTCTAATAAATAGCAAGTTAACATGATAAGAGGTAGTTAAATCCTTGAAAATGTAAAGTTAGCTCTTGCTTTTACTTGAATGACAAGGGTAATATCAAATAACTCAAACGACTTATCACCCGGCGTTGCCACTTCTATGGGGTTCACTTATTCGGTGTTTGATGATCACACACTTCGGTAAAACCTTGTTGTCACGACAACGTTTAAGATAGGCCAAATCTGCCAATAACTCGGCTTTCTTCTGTCTGGATTGGTCAAATATTCTGGTTTGGAGATAAACATCCTGGCTGTGGAAGCGTGACATACATTACTTTATATATTACATGTCTGTGGTATATAAATACGAATTCAACTGGCAAAGAATTAGGGCAAAGGTACAGTTGCGGTTCATACAAGCATTATCCTAAATGACTTAACGAAACAACAATATGGTAGAGGTGGGACTAAGAAGTATGGAAATGGAATGCATTCTACTAATTAACGCAACACATAGATGCCATCTTTGAACTTGAAGGTTGCCACTACTAGAAAAGAGTATCCTCCTGACTACTACAATTGAACCAGAAAGCAGTACATCTAAAGTTAACCGCCATCAAGTTATTATAGAAGACGGGTTTAATCTTATCTTATTTAAATTTAAGTAGTGTTACTGGTAGATAGTAAACCCACGCAATAAATATGTCAATAAATTCCTGAATACAGACCTTCCAAATCCACAATAATTGTGGATTTGGAAGGTCTGTATTCAGGAAAAAATAGTATATTATTAAAATTATTTTAATAATATACTACTGTTAGCATCGTGTTATAGATGAAAGTACTTCGGGATAGGTTATGAGCATCAGATGCTATCCCAAATTGGTCTAGCGCTGATAACTACCTTAATTGTCGATATCTGGATTTAGGAGATATTTTGGTATTACCGATATCGATTTGAGGAAGAACTTACAGGAAAGTGGACTGCGTTAGTCCAGCTTCATTACTATCCAGATTACCCGGTTTCAAGCCTCTGATTAGTTTCTTGGGAGCAGCATTACGGAAACTGTTTATGCATCACTAGTGGATAACACACAAGAACCAGAAATTAAACTTTAACGCGGTAGGTGCAGTGGATGAACAAATAATGATTGGAAAAGTGTTACGTTCCGTAGAACAGCAGGAAGTTGTTATTGTGATAGTGTGAATTTCATACATGTTTTATGTTAAATCATTTTTCATTGTTTCTATTATTAACCGTTTAACAGGTAATCCCGGATTCAACTTGTCAATTATTTTCATTGCCATTACTGAATATGACGAGCTCAGCTCGTGATCGTCATAATGCTAGTTTTATTATGGTAATCCTAAAACCGTTTCGACATTTTATTACAAATATTCCGTTATTTTTAGTGGCAATAGCGAATGTGTCTCATTATTGGATGTGTGTGGGTTTAATGGTAAGATCGATCGAATTTGTTATTTACGTATTATTGTTGTACGTTTTCAAGTGCTTCCGAGCTGACATCGTATTATCAATGAAGTGTGTTGCTAAGTATAAACTAACAGAATTAATAGCTTCCTAATTTATATGAAATTATAAATACGTGTTTTTCTATATATTTGATATCCTAGAATATTAGGCAAGGGCATTAAAAATGTAGATAAATTACGCGGAATTGCAAACGCTGTGACCTGTGTTCTGAAAACGATTTGCAGGATGCAATGAACTATATTTGTATGAATTATCACGTTTGTTCAATATTTCGATGGAACATGAAAATTCGTCTGGCTGAGATTATGAAAATTCAAGTAGATGATCACTAATAATTTGCTTGAGAGAAAAATTAATATACAGAACCGTAAAAGAAAAAAATAAATGACAATTAATTTTCAATTTTGTTTCGAGAAATTGAAACATAAAGTGCAATTAACAATAGTTAATGGGTTTTAAGCTATAAATAAAGATGCATGTATCTATGAACTCTTTCTAGGCAAAGAATACGAACTCTTTTTATAATTGGTATATACCAATGATGTTGATCAATGTGTCCTACCCATTCTGACATACGGAGCTCAGACGTGGACTCTCACAAAACAGTCGATGAACAAATTAAAAGTGACACAAAGGGTAATGGAGCGCCAAATGTTTGGCATAATGCTGAAAGATCACAGAACAAACACTTGGATAAGTAGCATAATAAAAATAAAAGACGTTGTTGAAGCAGTGACAGATGTGAAATGGAACTACGCCGGCCATGTGGCTAGATATAAGGACGAAAGGTGGACCAATATAATCCTGAATTGGTGGCCCTACTTGGGGTGAGAGATCTAGATTCTAGAAGACGCTCCCCAATGCGATGGATGGACGATGTAAAAAGATCTGCCGGACTGATATAGATCCGAGAGGAGCAAGATAGAGACAAATGGCGAAGAATGAGGGAGGTCTATGTCAAGAAATAGACCGAAGACATCGGCTGATGAGATGAGATATATTTTGCAGGGACCTATTTCCGCTACTGTGTCCAGTAACCCATACAAGGTTTACCTGCATGAATGTTCTACCTAGAACGAGAGATATTTTGAAGTACTCTATAAGACTTAAATAAATGTTCTATGATTTTGCATCTTACCTCTAGTTATCTACCTTACTAGTTACAGCTTTGCAATATGTATACTATTTAAATTTAGTTTGCGCAAAAACTAACCATTGAAGGTTAAAAGAACGTCCTATTAACTATTGGGGCATAGGTTATACCCTATATATGTATCTATCGCGTTATCTCTGGCAATACAAGTAACTATCAACATCGCTCTTGAATTTTACATTTGAGCTCCTCAAGTGAACATTTGGATTTAGGTTATTTTTCCTAACTTAATCAGGAAGGTTATTTTCAAGCCAAAATATTGGGTATTTCGTTTCTTAGAATATATTTCTCAACACCCGAAAAATTAGAAGTTATATACGTGTTTGCACCGTATGCAGCAAATGTATAACTGCCCCACGGTCTGTACAGTTTATTCTTTCTAATGAAATAGCGCCCCTGAAAGTTAAAAATTTGGAATAGTGATATTTTTCGCATCCTATTCAACAGCAATGACATGAGGATTTTATAACTTAAAGATTTTTTTATTTTTTTGTAATAAGGCTATCACAGGCCTTATAGGCCCATCGCTTTGGTGTGCTATAAATCTAAGCTAGTTTGTGCGATGCAAAACAGGGCCAGACTCTGCGGGTTACCGTGTTGGTGCGAAGCCGTGCTAGACTTGCCTGGTGTAGATGTTTATATTTATGATCCTATTACCCCTCTAATGCGACCGTAATAGGAGGAGTGCCATTCATTTGATCCCCAATAGCAAATGGAGACCGGGACCCAGTACCGATCACCCAGGGAATTACAAAAATTTCCGACCCTGGAGTGATTCGAACCGAAAAGCGATTGGACTATTACATCCAAAGCTTGGCTCTCTATTACCATCCCCGCTCCTAATTTAAATATTACCCTACAAAAATTGAAAATCACAGTCACACAAATTTATCGCCTAAAATGCAACTTTTACCCGTAAAAGTGAAACTTTAAATTACTGTTATTTGGCGCACCTTATTTAGGAAAGTTATCTTAATAGCACCGCTGTTAGTTGTTTTGAAATTTTCATCCCATTACAAACTTTTATGAACATTAACCTTACGTACCCGCATTGGGTATGTGAGTTCGGGTAAACACATGATACAGTATATTACCTAATGCGCAGGCATCACTTTACTGCCCATTTCACTACCTTCCTACATATTACGCAATGGTAGGTAGTTTGAAGTTAGCTTGTGCAGTGGTTAGAAAGTTATTTATAGGTTCGGTTTCAGAGACCAAAGCGGATACCCGAGCTATTATTTTTACTTTTGATTTGCGACCAAGTTGAATGCAAGATAGTATTTTCTGAATTTTTTACTAACATCATTATAGTAAAACGTTATTGTATTCATGGGAGATTATGAGAGAGACCAGATGCGGCTAGAACAGATGATGCGAGATGTAATGGCGGAGGAGGATGAAGATAACGTGGTTTATGATGGTGTGCTATCGTCTGACAAACGAGGAAGAGGACAGCATTACGGAACAGGAAATATTTGATTATGAAGACGGTGAACAGAAAACTAATGAATTATATTACGAAGGGCATGATAAAATAGCAAAATGGAGGCAGTATGCGGTACTTAAAAATTCATGAATGAGGTACGAAAAAAAAGTAATTCATCTACCATCGTCAAGACTACCTAGAAGGTCACTACAAGAACCATTAGAGATTTCGTCAATTATGCAATGTTAGACTTTATTGTAGACAACACAATTATTTTAAAATATTCAGTATCAGATAATTATTCATGTGCCATTGACGCTAGGCTAACAAACAAACCAGAAATATAAGGTATATTAGGATTAGTTGCCTCTGCAAAAATTCTCAAACTAACCATTTTGACCAGTCGAAATTTTTTGATTAACCATGTTTGAATAGGTTTCGATTTCTTCTTAGCAGCCTTAGATTTGATGACAAGAAAATCCGCGAATATACAAAGAAAATTCACAAATTGGCTTCTACAATATTTTGATAAAATTGGTTACAGCCATTCAGAGTACCTACGTCACTATAGACGAAAAACTAGAGAGTTTTCGTGGGCAACGCGGATTTTGGTCGTATATTCCTTCAAAGCCGGACAAATATGCAGTTAAAATCTTTGCATGTCACATGTCAGAATACACTACACCAGTAATCTTTAAATATTCGTGGGCAAACAACCGGAATATATAATATAATATATAAACGGGAATTGCCCTTGGAGTTTAGTAAACCAATCAAACGTCCAGTAAAATTCAATATATTTGGCTTTACGGACACCTGTACCATAGTTTCATATGTTGCCCGAAAAAATAAGAATGTACTTTTTGTTACCCAGCCTACATCACGATGTTACTATTGATTCTGACAGTTATGAAGAATGTAAGCCAGAGATGATAACAATATACAATTATACAGAGGGCGGAGTTGATGTGGCCGACCAGCTATGTTCAATTGCACTAAGAATACTCGTAGGTTGCCCATGGTGGTGTTTTATTCAAGTCTAAACGTAGCTGGAATCCAACAGTTTAGTGATATACGGCTGTAATACCCCTGATATTTCCATATTACGATGAGAGTTTTTACGTAAGCTTGCCATGGACATGATACATCCACATTTACGTGTGCGATCTAATGTAGAGAGCGTATTGTTTGAAATATGAAACTAGGAATTCAAGAACTGTGTGGTTTGGAAAAAAATCCTGAAGTTGCAAATATTGAAAACGAAAAAGGTAGACGTTATTACTGTGATACGAAGGGAAATAGAAGGACACGTTGTTTTTGCAAGAAATGTAAAAAATTCATGTGTCAGGAACATGTAACATTGGTTTGCGATTCTTGATACATAAAGTCTTTTTTATAGTAGCAGTTATATTTTACAGACTTCGTTACATCAAAATATTCTTGTTATTAAATATAGGAAGTTTATTTATTCTTAGAAAAATTAGTTCTACTTTCAAATTCGAATTAATGTAGTAGTTTAAGTTGAGACTGTTTATTAAATTAATATGACAATTTTTGTTTAATTTGCCTACATAAGTGCATCACAACAATTACGTTACTACTCTTGTATGCCATAATCTACCTTATTATTTTTCTGTAGGTGGAAGACGGGTGTCGGACTGTGAGAATGGTCCGGGTACTATCTTAGAAATTCAACCGGGTACAGGAGGGTTAATTTTCCCACCATGTTCATCAAGATCATGGTAAATTATCACCTCGGACATGTTTTCCTTTATAATGACATTTCAACCCTTAAAAGTATAGTTTGGTCATTAATATTTACCACACTCCGTTCAGGGAAAAATATATTAAAACTTCCAGAATATTATTAATTGGAATTCCCTTTCCGCACCTAAAGTATGAAAACTGGTTTGCATGTTATTTCTCGCTCTAAAGAAATTACATTAGAACAACTATAATGCATATTATATTTCTTAAAATACACTCTTGAAGTCAAGAGAGTGCTTAGTTGTGATATATCGCATTTTGATATGTACAATTTTGAAGAACTCTACTTCCTGTGCAATAAAGAAATATCCTACAAACCCACATCATATTTAGCATTTTTAAAAGAAAACACTTTCGTGACTGGAGGTGATTCTGCCCAGTCATCTTCAACTGGAGATTTCAGTTTTTACCTACAGCACATGGGTAGTGCACACATTACTGTCACATTTACTTTACTGAAAATAACTGATTATAAGAGAAATGTGAATTTAGATACCTAAAAGGCATGGGGTGATCAAGAACGTAAATAAGAGCAGATCGTCATTGTCTCTTTCAAGTGTTAAATAGTGATGGCCGATAAAACAAACGCTCTTTTAACAGTTATACGCAAATGCAGCAACGCAGCAAATACAGCACCTACATTTATAACGTTAATGTAATGAAACGTACACCTAGTTTATTTTGATAAGCATGGAAAATTCGTCTTACACAAAAGTTATAAAATATTGCTCTGATAGCTTAGTAGGGTAGTCCTGTCTTCGATTCGATACATTAACTTATTTTGCCAAATAATTTTACACATGAACAATGACTTTAATAACACAGTTAAACACACATTTTGTGAAATGGAAATTTTTATGTGCTTCTGATGTATTTCGGCAGGCCAAATACGAATTTAAAACAGAATTTGCCTATCACCCACGAATTTTTAGTAACAAGCATTTATATTTTGCAAGTATGCAACATATGCATATTGCGCCACTTTGTGTAACGTATCAGCAGTAACGAATATATCATGTTAAGACAAGTTCATTGCCGTCTATTTCATGCAAGAAGTACGAAACAAATCAGATATTTACATTGGTAGGCATTCACCGGCGTATGAAGTTACTGCATTTCATATGTCGGGCCACGAAACGTCGTTAGTAACTTGTTTGTGTTCTACATACTTGATTTATGTTTATTACTGTATTGCGATTGACTGTGAATTAACAAGTACATGCAATGTCTAGGCAGTGTGTAAATAATGTCAGTTTTTGTTATGTGTGTGGGGAACTAACTTTTAAATCGCAAAAACCTACTTTCGTCCCCCTTGTACGGAGAGCTTACGAACTTTATTTCGGAGTTAAAGTAGGAGACCAAGATAAATCATGGGCTCGTCACATAACGTTGTTAACAGATTGGGTGAAAGGTACAAAACGTAAAATGCGCTTTGCAGTACCAATGATGTGAAGCGAACAGAAAGACCATGCCACAGATTATTACTTTTGCCTCACTCGCATACTGGGCATCGAACCGAAGTCCAAGCATACTGTGTAGTAACATAGTGAAGATCTTCCTATCCCAAACCCACCAAAATCTTGGAGTTTGGACGAAGAAGAACCTGAAAGCACCGGTGTTCCAACTGATGATATGCAATTCGCACAGGAAATCGACAATGATCCACTATTTCAAGCACCAGAATGTTCAAGAGAACCATATCTGATTTTACAGCCTGATCTGAGTGATTTAGTTCGAGATTTAAAACTAGCAAAATCACAGTCAGAACTTCTGGCATCGAGATTATATGTACGTCACCTTGAAGGTGACGTACATATAACTCACTTTCGAAAACGTCAAAAAAAAGTAGGGACTATGGTATATTGCACGGATGTTGACAACTTATTTCACGCATTAAGACAGAAACATGAACCAAGCAATTGGCGCCTATCTATAAATTTTTCTAAAATTTGCTTAAAAGCAGTTTTGCTTCTTAACGACAATAAATACCCACCTATACCTATAGCTCATGCCCTTCATAAGGAATCATATGAGAATATGCGATATCTTCTAGAAACACATCCGGTATAATGACTATAAGTGGTCAATCTGTGGAGACCTAAAAGTGATAGCCCTTTTTCTTGGACTTCAGCTGGAGTACATAAAATACTGTTGTTTTCTGTGTGAATGGGACAACCGTGCACGAGATGATCACTATACACAGCAGGAATGGCCACTACGTCAAGCACTAACTCCGAGTCAAAAAAATATTATCAACAAACCACTGGTTGATCCTCAAAACGTATTTCTACCACCACTGCCTATTAAATTGGGTTTAATGAAAAATTTCATTAAAGCACTAGATCGGAACGGAAGAGGATTATTGTACCTGAAACAGAAATTTCCGAGAGTTAGTGAGGCAAAAATTAAAGAGGGCATCTTTGTGGGACAACAAATACGAGAAGTAATGAAAGATGGCGAAATTGACAACTTGCTGAATAAAGTTGAAGTAAACGCGTGGAGAGCTTTCACAACAGTTATGACCAATTTTCTTCGAAATGTCAAAACTGAAAATTACGGAGATCTTCACTAAGTGCCTACAGAGAAATGGGATTGTAACATGTCTTTAAAAATTCACTCTCTGGATGATCTCCATTTGTTCCCGAAAATTTGGACGAACGTGGAGAACGGTTCCACCAAGACTTTGGAACCATGGAAATGCGTTACCAATGCAACTGGAGTCCTAGTTTGCTTGCTGGTTACTGCTGGACATTAATGTGATCCCGTGATGCCCCAGAGACCAAATATCGCCGTAAAACATCCGCAACAACATTTTAAAGTAAGTGCAATATTAAGAACATATTGATATATTTCCGTATAACGCACAACACTTTGTAGCAAATAAGGTGTGGATGATAGAGAAAAACCAAGGGTATTTTCTGCTTCCTGGTGAAATTTTACATAACATACGCCATGTTTTATCCATGACACAAAAAAAGTTGAGTTTTGTTTACCAGTATAATTGATTAGTTGGCTAATTTGAATATTTTCATGCAATCCTTTAGTAAATCTGGGTATTAAAGAAAATGAAATATTCAAATTCAAATTGAAGTAAGCAGGGGACAATAACAATTACTATAATTAACATTAGCAGGGTCAGTTGTCAAACTTCAACAAAGATGAATATCAACTTTAAGGTAGCTATCACACCTAACTTCCTTCTATTGCACGATAATTATTAATGTAAACATATTATCTTATTTTATTATAGACAGTTTCTCATGCTAAGTTTGTTACATTTAGTTTGATATTAGTTTTGAAACTGTACTATAAAAAACTTCTGCTAGAGCATTTCGGCTTTCATATCTTTCTTGACAGCGTTCACACGGTATTCCAGGGTATTTTTCGTTCTTTTGTCGTGAAAAGCGCTTGTAATCTTTCTCTACACACCTTCTTTTCAGCAGGGCTTGACATATTTTAATTTCACGTATGTAGCTGCCGTTGTCAGAAGTTTGAAAATTGCATTTTTCGCAAACGAATTTACTATTGTTTGGGCAGGACCCGTTTTTATAGCAACAACCTACATGAAAAATGAGATAAAGTTCACCCTTTGTTGAAAATAATGCTCCAACTTAATGCCATTTTTCACATCTTGAATTTTCAATGTTATGTACTTAGAAGACGCAACGCCCAACGAAATGTGAAAACTAAATGAACTAGAAGAAATCGATCTATCAGCGTGGCATAATTTGATGATTTGTTTTTGTCGGCTTTCTATAACTTAGTCTTCCACTAAGTACGCTAAGAGGTCACATATAGTGAGGATAAAGCACAATAATCGCGAATACACTGAAAGGAGTGCTGGGGCCAACGTTTCATAATGGGAAAGGAATTGCCAAGAAACGGTGTGAGGCTGAGTAATTTCCTTCGCTTCAATTGACTACTGCAGGACGTAGGAAATCGAAACTCACTACAATTTTGTCCCTTGAAATTGATTGCTTTTCTCTGTTTGTTGGTTTTATTTTCGAACGCTTAGAAAAACGGCGAAAGCGACGATTTGCTGGTGTTTATTTTTTCTTCCTCTGATCTATTATTGCTATTAATTAAAATGAATCGTAGATACACAAACATTAATTACGAAAGGGTGGCAATTTACTGTTTATACGTTATTTGTGCTTGCCAATGGTAGACTAGAAAATTGGCGTGTCAAAGAAACAATATAACCACAAAACTGAGTGCGAACGTTCTATTTCACACGGCGAGAGAACGCCGAAAGTACCTAAGCATTCTTCATTTGAATTTCCCTTTGATGTATCTCCATGATTACAAATGGAATAAAATATGCTCAAAACCAATCTGAATTGTTTAAATGAACCCCCTGGTTTATCTATCTTACCTCTGAAACTTTTAAAATCTTTATTCATATTGATTACTTTGTACCTAGGCTAATTTATTTGTTGTGTCGACATATCTCCAATAATCGTAAATATGTTGTCATTTAGAAATTACTTGTTGTTTCCATATAGCAGTAGTTTCTGTTCGAACTAATCGTGTGTAGGTAAATATTTGCCGTAGTTGCTTTCAGTTACGTTGAAAGAAATTTCAAATTTAAGCAATAAAGAGCTGCTGCGAGACCAGTGTGTTTGATGAGCAAACAAACATTTTTTCAACTTCAAACATCAAAAGATAACACATTCTACTGGGGAAATAGCTTAAATGAGATACATGCAAATAGTAGCACTGCTTTAAAAGCGATTTCCTGTTGTAAATACCAACCCTGAATCACTCCATTTTTTATGGTCCTTGCCCGGCTTGGGTTTAATCGGTTTTCTGTGCAAAAGTCGTTTTGAGGTTGAATGTCTGTACGGGTGATCAAATGGTCTTTGTTCGCTGGTAAATTTGCTTTTGGGAGAAACATTAGACGGTGATAAATAAGTTTGAGCTAGTTATCCTATAAATTTCAAAAGATTTAATATCTTCATTTTACCTATAAGATAATAACAAATTTATATATATATATATATATATTGCCATGTTATTTACACTAAATTATATAATTATTCTAGACAATACTTATATATTGTGATTTTTGCTTCGTAACACATATGATATTTAAGAGGATACTATTTTGGATG